>JAIPRM010006157.1:0-19187 GCA_025469315.1 Stegophylla sp. TES_Ste_2020 | reverse complement strand
TTTCTCAAAACCACAACGCCTTATCAGTTGTCACATATTACACGGACTGCCATGTATATGTATACACTATTATATGTTTATGTATACACATGTACAGTCGTTGTCAGATAGATTGGCACGGCGGCGGTGGCGCGATAACGAAAAACCAGGGGTTCTCAATCTTCAATGTTATTACCGAAAATGTATCAATAAACCAACATTTGTCATAAAACACTTAAGACTGATTATACGAATGAATATATGTATTTGTATATGTTTACACTATTAAATAACAGTATCTAACCTACTATTTTATATTTAAATTATTAACTTCCTTCTTTATATTATTAACTCCCTTGTTCAGAATCGTCTTATTGAAGAAATGATTTATCGTTTCTTTAAAATTCAATACACCCGTCAAAGAATCCCACCCGTCGTGCGAAAAACACCCATCGTGCGAAGTATGTCCCGCTTTTTTGCATTTGTTTTTCTTATATCATTAACTTCCTTCGTTCAGAATCGTTTTACTGAAGAAATGATTTATCGTTTCTTTAAAATTTAATACGCCCGTCAAGAGAATACCACCCGTCGTGCGAAGTATGTCCGCTTTTTTTTTTAATTCAATGATTATAGATTATTTTACCGTTTTTTTATCAATTTTTTAATAGTTTTTCCTTACACTAAGAGAAAATATTGAGAATTTTTGAAAAATTATCTCTTTAAAGTACCATATAGATATTATTTCCAATCTAAAAAGTTACTGCATGAAACTTTTGGCCAAGTATTTCTATACGAAAAAATGTTTCCAGAGGGAGAAAACATAAATAAAGAAACATTATTGTAACTTCTTAAGCTTCTTTGCTCCCCTCAGAATCTAAAATAAATATATTAATTTTTCTATAAATACAGGGGTGGTTGAACCCTTAATCTCCTCCTTATGTACTCACCTGTTTAACATTAATCTTCACCACATCAAAAATTATTATTATTATTATTGTTGTATATTAAGTTATCATCCAAGGAACGCCAACGCAAGTCGTATATTGTGTCTATTTCACTTTTTTCCACATAACGTGTTATATAATTTTATGGTTACTGTGCCGTTAAAGTGACGTGACCTGAGAATGAAAAAAGGTTTTATAAACGAGTTTTCAAGAGTATACACGTTTTTCGCTAGTGGTAATACAGTCAAAAATTAGTCAAATTAATTACAGTCAAAAAAAAAAGAAAAACAACCAAAGTATTTAACTCCGTTGTCTGAGATAGAAACCCGATTTAAAAAAGTTCTTAAAGATAAAAGTAATTTGCTTTTAACCCCGACTAAATAGAAAATGGTTTTTTTTCTAATTGAAATTAGTTCATTGAGAATAAAATCGTTTGCATTTGATTGAGTTGGTGGTGGTATATTAAGAACGAGAAATTAACGTGTTTAAAAACTTCTGCTATTACAGTCAAGTCGTGGAACAAAATAGGATGCTCATGAATCCCATTATTAAATGGGAGTTGGGACTGTGCCCTCTTTTAGCATCATGTCTCTTTATCCCGAAAAACTTCAAACGGGACACTTTTTGTCCCGTTTTCGGAAAGTGATCCCTTTTTAATCCCATGATTTCTATATTACGCACGTGTAAGAATATGTCGTACACAAAAAGATGGAAAATTTTATAATTACTATACAGCTTCACAATGAATAAAAATTCGATTTTTCCATTCTTAAACGTGAAAATAAAAGAACAAGACATACTTCGAAACATGAGAATTGTTCGCATTTCAGATGGGATACACTTGGCAGATGTGTTGGATTTTAAAGAAAACGATAAATCATTTCTTCAACAAAACGATTCTGTACGAAGCTTCTGTTAATATACAATAGTAAATAGAAATCGTCAGTTAGCCTAACAATTATTACTTGCTAACAGAATAATCCATGTCCAATTCATTATTCGTGTAAATGAGTTACGTAATGAATACTAGTATCATAAAGTGGTCAAAATTTAACCAAAATAACAATATTAATTCATTTTTGTGTGGTTATACACTGATCTTAAATATTATACTGATAAACTCGCATTGTTCAACTAAAAATTATTTTGTTACATACAACATGTACGAAAAACAAAAATTGAATTATTTATATATTCCATCACACCAAGTGAATATTCCATAAAAAATTACAAATTACAATGAAATACATTGTACACAATGTATAAACACCATAATAGAATAAAGAAAAAAAATAAAGTAAAGTAAAGTACATACAGACAAGAAATCCGGACATACATCGCACCACGGATATTCTTCGCTCTTCGGGTCAGATAATCTTGAAGGATTAGTAGAAATTTAAAGAAACGATAAATCATTTTTAAGACGATTATGAACGAAAGAAGTTAATAAAATAAAGAACAATATAATAGTTGTCATTTTCAACACATCCACCAAGAGTATCTGACCCGAAGAGCGAAGAATAACCGTGACGTAAAGTATGTCCGGCTTTCTTGTCTATACTTAACTTTACTTTTTTTCATCTAATAAATAAAGAAAAAAATAATAAATGAGAAAAAAAAGTTTTAGAAAAATGTCCAAAATTATTTTTTCACATTTTCAAACATTTTCTCACGCCAAAATATTTCTCATATTATTGTTTATAATATATGTATAAATTTTCATTAAATTCGGATCAAAAAATTATGGTTTCCGAGTCTTTATTATCAAATTTTGGGTACTTGATTTAAAAAAAAAAAAAAAAATTGAAGAATTGAGAAATTCAAAAAATGACTTCTTTAAAGTCGCAACTAGAGGCAAATCCAGTTTCAAAAAGTTACTGATCGAAACTTTTGGACAAGTATATCTATACGAAAAAGTGTTCACAGAAAAATAAATAAATAAATAAACATCATTGTAAAAACACTAGCTTCTTCCACAATCTGAAATCAATGAAAGTACAGACAAATATTATGAAAAATATCTCTTGTTTATACACTCAAAAAGATCAATAATATTTTATCGCCATCTTATGTATTTCTCGACGCTGAATGCGATGGAGTGAATTATAATCCACGTGCATCGATAGTTTTCTAATAATTCTATTTTAAAAATTCAATATTTTCGGTTATTATATTAAATACCTACCTACTATTTCAACAGTTTTCAACGCTGTTTTTATGGCGTACTGTGTAAGGCATCGGATTAGTATGCGACGGTACAGGGTTCGAATTTTATCTCATAAACTAAATATTTTGCGCTTTTTTCAACCATGACTGACCAGAGGCGACACGATAGACCAGGGGTTCTCAACTGGTATGCCGTGGCACACTACTGTGCCGTGAAATCAACTAGGTATATCCCAAAAAATGTCTGATATTTGTGATTATGATTATAATATTTAGCCAATAGTGTTCGTGTACTTTTGGCGAATTTAACGTTTATTCGATTAATGATATTTGTTATGATAACTCTGCTTGTGTTTTTAGTTTATTATACATGAGTTCTCTTATTTTTTTCTTATTCCAACGTCCTAGTAGACTATTAATCATTCAAATTACTACACTAATATTGATAAAACTGTGACTATTTAATGATTTAAATGTCAATCAAGACAATATATGTGTAAACAAATTATACAGTGTACAGTTTTAACCCAGCTGGATGTTTTGGCGTATAGCGATGGCTAATGACCTAATGGTTACCAAAGTTGTTGTTGTCAAATGCGTATAGAGTGCCGCAAAAATTTGTAATTTATAATAGTAGATATTATGCCACGAATCAAAACCTACCTAATTATGTTATAGTGCATTAATGTTGATTTACGATAATTAAAGCCGCATTATTTTATTTTATGATGTTTATTTTATTGTTATTTGAAATTATTTATGGAGTATTCATTTAATATAAGTGAATATATGAAAATCAATTTTCATTTTTCGTTAATGGTTTAGGTATGTAACAAAATAATTTTTAGTTCAACATTTAAGTTTAATTTATCAAAAGCCGGACATACTTCGCACAATGGGTTTACTTCGCACGCAGGGCCGTATTTAAGGGGTGGTTCGGGAGGGCGATAGCCACCCCTGTTACTTGAGAGGGGACGTCATTATTTTAGGTTGAGTAGTTAAAAATACATGTAATTTTTTGGAATTTTATACATTATGTTGGGAATAGGGGTGACAAAATATTGTTGCCCAGAGGCGGAAAAATCTTGAATACGGCCTTGTTTGCACGACGGGTGGTATTCTCTTGACGGGCGTATTAAATTTTAAAGAAACGATAAATTATTTCTTCAGTAAAACGATTCTGAACGAAGGAAGTTAATAATATAAGAAAAAAAAAATTTCCAAAAATTTTTTTCACATTTTCAAAATTATCTTGCACCAAAATCTTTTTTATAGGATTTTCTATCTATGTTTAAATTTTCATAAAATTCGGATCAAAAAATGATAGTTTTTGAGTCATTTTTGTCAAATTTTGGGTAGTTTTTTCCAAAAAAAGCATTGAAGAATTGAGAAATTTAAAAAATGACCTCTCTAAAGTACAATCTAGAGGCGAATCGCGTTTCAAAAAGTTATTGATCGAAACTTTTGGATAAGTATTTCTATACAAAAAATTGTACACAGAAAAATAAATAAATAAATAAATAAAAAAAATTATAAAAATCATTGTAAAAACACTAGCTTCTTCACTTCATTCAGAATCTAAAACTGATAATAATTATTATAGTGTATTAGTTGAATTAGTTGAAGCTCCACTCAGAATTGTTTTATTGAACAAATGATTTATTATTTCTTTAAAATTCTACACATCCACCAAGAGTACCTGACCCAAGGAGCGAAGAATATCTGTAGTACGAAGTATGTCCAGCTTTCTTTTTTTTCCGTTCTGTAAACACTTTTGTATATAGAAATGCTAATCCAAAAGCTTCTATAAGCCACTTTTTGAATCAAAATTTGGCTCTCGATGATACTTTATTTATAGCATTTTTTGAAGTTCGTATTATTCCTAATTATTGGCACTTATCGCTTTGATTGTTAGCCATTGTTAGTTTCTCCCCTTCTTTACCATGGACACCATGATAACTATGGTAACGTAGTCATTATTGTTACCTATGTGATTATAGTATAATAAATAAACCTCTGCTAAGAATCGTTTTATGGAAGAATTGATTTATCGTTTCTTTAAAATTCAATACAATATCTCCTCCCCACCGAAAAGTGAAATATATCCATGGTGCGAAGTGTGTACGACATTTTTGTTTTCCAATACAAATTGAAATTCATGATACAATAATCTGAAAAATTAATACAACCTTACTCGTTTATTTGTTTAATAGTCCTGAAAAAAGCTCTATTAACATTAATTAATTTTCATTTTATAGTGATTTTAACTTAAAATTAAGAATTTTTCAACTAATACCATATAAATTTAAAAAATTTCACACACATATGAAGCCTTAATAAACAAAAGGGCAAAAACAACACTTATGGCCTAAATAAATGACCTTTTGATATCAAAAAAATCAGAAAAATTAGGTCTGTCTATGATAAAAAATTGTAGGTACTGTATCATAAGAAATGACTGATTTTTCTTTAAAACTTTATAAGATTTTGCATAAGCACCAAGAGTTATTTGTTAACAATGTAAATGGTGTAAACGACATCGGTAAAACACTTAGTTGTAAACAATATTTGAGTGAAAGGTAAGAGACAATTGATAGATCCATAGATTTTAAGCAACATTAAAATAAAGAGTAAGTAACATATTATCTAAATTTTTAGTTTTTTTTAGATTCTGAACAAAGTGAAAAAAACTAATGTTTTTACAATGATGTTTATTTTTTTTCTTCTTTTTTTAATTTTTTTTTCTGTATACACTTTTTTTGTATGGATCTACTTATCGTTCAAAATTTTCTACTAGTAATTTTTTGAAACCGGATTTGCCTATAATTGGTACCTTAGAGAGGTAATTTTTGATTTTCTCAATTCTTCAATTTTTTTTTTTTTTTTTTTTGAAAAAACTACCCAAAATTTGACAAAAACTACTCGAACCATCATTTTTTGATACGAACTCTATGAAAATTTAAACATAGATAGACAATAATATAAGTAAGATTTTTGCGCTAAAAAATTTTAAAAATGTAAAAAAAAATTTTTTTGTACATTTTTTTCCCCATTATGTTATTAGATAAAAAAAAGTAAAGCAAAGCAAAGTAAAGTAAAGTAAAGTATGGTTGGACATACTTTGCACTATGGATATTCTTTTCTCTCACTTATGGTGAGTGTGTTGAAAATTACGACTATTATTGTTCTTTATATTATGAACTTCTTTCATTCAGAAACGTCTTATTGAAGAAATGATTTATCGTTTCTTTAAAATTAAACACACTATTTAAAGGTATCTGGTCCAAAGAGTGAAGAATATCCGTGGTGCAAAGTATGTCAAGCTTTCTTGTCTATACTTTACTTTACTTTACTTTTTTTTTTCTATTATATAAAGGAAAAAAAATTAAATAAGAGAAAAAAAGGTTGGAAAAAAGTCCAAAATTTTTTTTCACATTTTCGACATTATTTGCGCCAAAATCTTTCTTATACTATTGTCTATTTTTTTTTTTTTTTTTTTGAAGCATCCAATACTATAACTAATGTAATTATTTTAAATGAACTTATTTCAGAAAAAATTATACTAAATTTAAAACAAAATTATTAAAACTCATTAAATATTTCATTTTCAAAACGTTTATTTGTATTCCAGAATAATTATCAAAATTTTGCTCTTTTGCCTATCAAGACCCGATATTTTTTTTTTTCACTAAAAAAAAAAAAAAATATTGAGTAGGTTGGTGTTCATACTATAATGACAGATCAATTTTTTTTAAACGAAAGAAGTTATTAATACAAATTCAATACAATTGATATGGAAAACACAATCAGCAAATATGCTTTTTAACTTTATATTAATGAAGGTTTTGTATTGAAAAATAATTACTTATAATAATTAAAGAACTATAACTATGTTGTTATCTTCACAAAATAATACTATAAATGTTATATACCTAATAAAAATATGTGTTATTGCTATATTATATGGGTGTACATACGATCAGTATATGTATATGTACTCAAAAAAAAAAAAAATGTTATCCTAATTGCGTTTATGATTAAAATGTAATACATGGACCCAAACACTGTTCAGAACTGTAAAATATACATGAAAATAATTTAAAATTTCCCAGTCTAAAATTAAATATAAACTAGAAAACAGAATAGAAAATTAATTTTTATATAGACATTTATTCTTAAATTATACCACATTATATTACAATTATTAATATTAATAATAAATTAAATATACAATTTTATTATAAGTTAAAAAAAATTGATTATAATCAAAACTAAATTAGAATAATTTTTCACTACCAAAAACTATGTAAAATTAAAATATATTGTACACTTTTTCTAAGGAACTATAAAACTATGATATTTGAAATAATTTATCTCAACAACAAAAATAAAAAATGTTAATATTATTTATGGATTATTTATATTTATTAATTGTTTCATTACTTAATACAAAACTCATTGTTTACATTTTCCTA
Source organism: Stegophylla sp. TES_Ste_2020 (assembly GCA_025469315.1). Classification (NCBI taxonomy): domain Eukaryota; kingdom Metazoa; phylum Arthropoda; class Insecta; order Hemiptera; family Aphididae; genus Stegophylla; species Stegophylla sp. TES_Ste_2020. The sequence goes on along the minus strand of JAIPRM010006157.1, from coordinate 11,623 downwards.
TTATAAAATTACTGATGTTGATGGATCATGATCCAATTCTTCTGTATCATTGAATATGATTTTCGTAGAATCGGTTTCTACCATTTTGTTATTTTGTACGTTGGTATCCCAAACACCACCACCAGAGAAATGTTGAGCCTTCTCTAAATTATACAAAACTAGTGGCAATATATATTCAGATTTAATTAATCCAGATGAGTTTCGAAGATAAGACACATTCTTCATGTTATGAATAACCGTCAACGCATCTTCAACTTTATTTCTAATAAAACAATAAATGAATTAGTATATAAAAATTAATTTTTCTATTAATAGAAATATTAATAATATTACACTGGGTACAATAAAATCTGTATGCAGTGACAAATTTGATCTTTAGAAAAATTTTTCTTTTTAAGAAACTCATAAGTATTTCTAATTCTTAACAATGAAGTATAATGCCAATATGGATGACGAGCTAATAATGAACGTAATTTTACTTTGTCTTCATCCAACACATTAGTCAAATATATCATTATATCATTAGATTTCCCTTTATCACTACCATTGCAGTTAAATCTGTAAGCATAATGATATAAAAATGAATCATAATGTATATGTAGTTTAGTATGACTATATTTATAAATTTAAAAAATTGACAAAATATTTTGGCTGAACTTTAAAAGAACCTCATAAAATTGATTATCCGATTATTTGTCAAGTTTTATGTTTAAATATGTCTTCACAATAATAATTAGCTAAATTTTTTTTTAATTCAATTTTAAAACACTTATTATATGTTAACTGTCATTTTTTATGTGACAAAAAAGTTGGCTGATTGAGCTAATAACAATTTTCTACATTTAAATTTGCAGTCATATGTTTTTATTATGAAATGGTCGGTTTTATTAAAATCATAAAAATTGTTACAGGAATACCAGTTTATTATTATTATTCCTATGTTCATAGGAACAATTGATCAGTTTTTTTTCCATACTTATGTCATAACATTATAATAATATCTCTATTGCTGCATTAGCTTTTGAATTTATCCATAACTATTAGTTTTTAAATATAACTCAACTTTCAAATTCTTAAACACATTTTTCATTATTTTCCTACTAACAGCTCTAAATTTAGTATTATAACAATTTTCCGAAAATAAAAAAATTTGTGAAATAATAATTAAATTGATGTTTGATGAAAACTTCCATTATATCAAACCTCTATTTAAGGATACCCTAATCAGGTTTCATACAACTAAATAATTAAACAAAAATAACAATTATTTTAAAACCTTTCAAATAAAGAATCGCTTGTAACCAATAAATTCAATGAAATACAATTTTTGTTTTGTAATTGCTTCAAACGTAAATCCACTTTTTTCCGGTAATAAACCAGACGAGCAACTTGGGGATTATTAATAAATGATGCCAATTCTGGTGTTTCTTTTATTTTACGTAATCTTTCATAAACAGTATTACTTCCTAATGTATATATTTCAGGAGCTTTTCTGAGTGCAGACTCTGGAATTCCAAATGCCTGCAACCAGAAAACACAAAATATTAAATAGTTCATGGATTAACACATGAATGTAATATTAATTATTAATATTATATTGTAGTAAAACAAGTAGATACTTATTACATTAGAGTCAATTAACATTATTTCCTGATTTGGTAATAACTACTCAAGCAATATAGAACATTTAAATCATTGTACTTCATACAGATGTATATTATACTACAGTCATAAAGAACAAAAATATAATAATAAAATAATAAAAACCATTACTTTTGTTACTTTATACACTTAATTTATTTAAAAAATACTATAAAAGTACCTATATGAAATGACAACAATAATTTTATTTTTGAAAATTTAAATACTGAATATATTTTATATGGCACATTATTAGCAACACATTTTACCTTATTAATAATAATATACATATATAAATAAATAACTTTACAAAAAAGACATTTTTCTCACGATGGGAATATTTTGCATCTCGAGTGGGAAACTCTTGGCGGGTGTTTTGGATTTTAAAAAAAGGATAAATCATTTCTTCAATAAAACTATTCTGAGTAGAACTTCAATAAATATACAATAATAGTAATTGTCAATATTTTTAACAATTGTAATTTAATAACAGAAAAATCCATGTGCAATTTACTATTAGTATAAATGATCGAATTTGTATAATAAGTTACGTAATAATAAGTACTAGTATCACCAAGTGATTAAAATTTCATCAGAATAACAAAATTAATTCACTTTTGTATGATTGTACACTGATTTTACATATTATACTGATATACACGTACTGAAGTTAAATGTGAAAATTATTTTGTTACATAGGTACAATATTTATGAAAAACAAAAATTGATTTTTCATTCTGCGAATGCTCACAAAGGGCATTTATTTACAATGTGGCTAGTTATCTGAGATTCATGTCCAAGTCATCTTAATGATTCAGAGTTATGTAGTCTCCATTTAAACATCAAATGACCACTTCTTCTATGCCTTACATGGTTTACTATTATAGTATATCAGTCATCTAGTATATCTAGTTCTAGTATATGTTTTCTTATTTTTATGTTTATCAAATATGAATATATTATAAATTCCAATAAAATTTAGACCAACAATGTTAAGTAAAATATCTATTATGGATTTAACGGATTTCACAATATTTCTCGATGCAACCATAAATATATCAAATTTCTGTCAAAATCTATGCCAATTAATGAATAAATTACCATTAAAATTAAAACTTTTAGGAACTTTAAACTCTATATCACCTTTTAATTTTTTTTTTTACCAACTCATCTGTACTACTTTAGGATCTTCATGCAACAATTTTAAAATATGCACATAATTAGATTTAAATACATTATTATTATTATTATTATATTTTAAAAAAATCCAAAATTATTATATTTTCACACCTTTCACCATGTTGTATCTTGAAGAGACACTTGTATTTATAATATAATAAACATGAGATACTTAATAATTAAATACGAGTATAAATATGACTAATAGAATTTATTTATTGACAATGCAACTGGTGATAAGGTTAATCAATCTTATGATTAAAATATTATCATTTAATTGATAATATCATACAACTGTTGCGTGCCACGTAACTTAGATAGGTAACTATATTATTATAATTATAATTCATATTCATTATGTAATATGTCACACGTACTGAACTATAAGATGATTGTACCTGTAATGGTATGCTTATTTCTATATCAATTAAAATATAATATATTAGAAAAAAATAATTTATAATTATAAATTTGATATAAGACACCCTATGTATATACATATAAGTAATAATTAATACAATTATTTTTGATTAAATTATTGTTAAACTTTAGTATATCACTCTAAGGCAAAACCAAATATAAGAAATAGCACATTTTTCAGTAGACTACATTGCCTGTAAATCTATATGATTGAGCCAGAATAAATTCATTTTTCTTACAACGCTCAAAATCATTTAGTTAAAGTAAACTCCACTAATTAAATATTAAAATAAAATAAACTATTTTTACCGCAAAATGATTTTGAATTTCTTTAATTGTTTTCCATGGAGTCAGTATTATTTTAGGATGTTTTTTCAAAAGACTATTTACATCCATTCCACAAATACTGTCAAAGTTAGATAAAATTGCTCTTGTATTATCAGGATCACTATGTATCAAATATGAATGTTTTCTAATCTGCAATTATAACATAGGTACATTGTATAGACAAATTATAGTTTAATATAGTTATACTTTTAAATATTTGAAATTAAAAATGTTTACTCTCTCTTTGCTAAAATTGAATTCGTTAAGTAAAATATCAAAAGTCCTTTCCATAAGTCTGAAACTTTTATTAGTTAATCTATGGTAAACTGTTTGAGCATATCTTATGTTTTCCTCATCCATATTAATTTTCCACCCAAGATATATATTTAATATATTTCTATGAATTTCATTCCATGAAAGTGAATTATCACAATTATTAGGATATAATTCCTTTGGGAATTTAGTAAATGACAACATATTATGTTGAACATCAATATGATTTGGAATATAATTTTCATTTTTTAATAATTTAAGGGATTTTTTTGATAAATTTTTGTACCTGCAACAAATAAAAACAGCATATAAAAATATAAATATATATTTATTATTTTACATAGATAAATCTTATGGCTGGGACTCATTTCAAAAATTTGTCAAACACTGCGAATGTTACTATCTATCTATTGAACTTGAATGAAGGATTACCACTTACCATGGGAAAATTCCTATGCCTGAACACTACCCGAAATTCAAAAATAAAAAATTTAAAAAAGTAAAGTAAAGAAAAGATAAGTTAAGTATAGACAAGAAAGCCAGTGACGGCGTTGGGGTTTGCGGGGCCCTGGGCAAAATACATTTCAACTTATGCAAGGTCTTCTGAACATAAGTACACAGGAATGTCTTTTTAAAATATGTCTTGGGTATACGTCATTTTTTCTAAATAAATAATCCTACATGATTTTTCTCGCTCTGATCAAAAACTGTAATTTACATCCAATCTAATTATTTACACTGCCAGTTTTGTAAAATATCAACCATTATTTTGAATATATTGTTAGAAGTTGAATTGATTGTGGACGCGTGGGAACATAATATCCCTTCTTTTTTAAAACATTTTAGTTTCCCCGACTAATTTTTCAAAAAGCCCCCCACAAGTATGTAGGGTGCATTATAATTTTTAGAAACGCTAATATTTTTTAGAATTATGCGCCCCTCTTCTATTTTTTTCCCCCAATTCAAGCATTGTATATTGTAAAAGTTAATAAGTATAAAAAGTACATACCAATAAAATTTTTAGACAAAATATTATAGTAACAGTAAAACTTAATACAGACTTTTTTTTATTTAGGATTATAATTAACATAACTATAACTAAAACTTTGTGTGGTACATGTGCGAGTACCAACCAACAGACTACCATCTGATTCATGGCAAGAAGAAATAATATCAAAACACAAAAAATATTCATAAAGAATAACTTCTTAGTTATTAAGTACGTAATTATAATACAATTTTAATAAATAAAATATTTTATAATTAATAAAATTCAGAACAGTCGGAACTATTTCAGAATCGCTTAATTGAAATTTTAAGGCACGGAAGTTGGGACAACTACTCTATTACCCTCCCCTCATGCAATTTTTGAAGAAATCCGGACACAATCCTTTACTTATCTTTCCTTTACTATATACTAAATTACTTTACTCTAAATTTCATTGCATTACTGAACTTTAATTTATTTTTTTTACCCAATAAATAAAGAAAAGGAAAAAATATTTAATGAGAAAAAAAGTATTAAAAATTGCCAAAATTATTTTTTCACATTTTCAGAATTTTCTTGCATAAAAATATTTGTCATATTATTATCTATCTATACTTTAATTTTGATAAAGTTTGGATTAAAAAGATAGTTTCAAAAGTTTTTTTTGTAAAATTTTTGGTAGTTTTCCCAAAAGAAAATTGAGAAATTGAAGAATTTGAAAAATGGTACCTCCAAAATATAACCTAGAGAGCAAATTGTTTTTAAGAAGTCGATGCTCGAGACTTTTGGCAAGTATTACATTACATACAAAACAGTGTTTATAGAAGAAAAAATAATAAATTGAAAAAACACTAGCTTCTTCACTTTGCTAAGAATCTAAAATGGATTTTCTAATGATTTTAAATAGGTATAAACTGAAAATTAAAAAGAGAAAGACCCATAATCTGATCAATTGTACAAATTATCATTAATTATAAATAATATATTTTTTTATCATATTTATAATCAATGACATTATGTTTGAAAGTTAGAATATAGATATCTCTAAAAAAATTGCTACCTATATATATTTTAATAATACAATGGATAGTATATTAACGTGAAATTATAAAATAGAAGCCTCTTTTTTCTTATAAAGGTATATATCTTGAAAAGCACTTAACAAATTTTAGTATAGTTTTTGTTAATGGATTGGCTGAATCTTAGGGATGGTTTTAATATATAATATATATAATACATCTATGGAAAATAATTAGATTGCCAAAAATAATAAAAATATAAAATGTAATATAAATGTACCATAAATTTGAGGATATGACGTGAATTGGATTAATGACATAACATAAGCATACAGCCCAGTGGTTTTGGATTCAAACTACAATGACATTTCCTACTTCATTGTATTTTTTTTACTTATTTGTTTGATTTGTCAAGTAAGCATAACTATTAGAACCACGGTTAGCATAAAAAAATGCAACTCCAAAATGCCAGGGCTATTTTCTTTAAGATAAACCTATTCAATGTTTTAAAAGACCTCATAAAAATCTGGCTAAACCCACTAAATATTAAAAAAAAAAAACTCTTGGCGGGTGTGAAGAATTTAAAAAAAACTATGAATCATTTCTTCAATAAGACAATTCTGAACAAAAAAAGTTAATAATATAAAGAATAATAATAGTCATCACACCCACCAAGAGTATCTAATCTGGAGAGCGAAGAATATTCATAGTGCAAAATATATCCAGCTTTTTTTTTCAATACTTTACTTTACTATATTTTTTATCTAATAAATAAAGAAAGGGGGAAAAAATTAATGAGAAAAATGTTAGAAAAATGTCCCAAATTTTTTTTTTACATTTTCAAAATTTTCTTGCGTCAATATATTTCTTATATTATTGACTATCTATGTATAAATTTTCATAAAGTTTGGACCAAAAAATTATGGTTTCTGAGTCTTTTTCATCAAATTTAGGGTAGTTAAAAAAAAATAATAAAATGAGAAATTGAGAAATTCAAAATATGACCTCTTTAAAGTACCAACTAAAGGTAAATCTGGTTTCAAAAAGTTGCTGATCAAGACTTTTGGACAAGTAAATCCATAAGAAAAAATGTAGGTATACAGAATATAAAAATAAATAAAAATTAACATCATTGTAAAAACACTGGCTTCTTCACTACATTCAAAATCTAAAAATTGTATTAATAGTCCTTTATTACCAATGAAACCACCCAAATAGTATTTCATAAAAAATCCATCAAATGTCTTAAACTCAATATACTATAATATATCAGCAGTGGCCTATAGCAAGCGTGCTAAAATTGGCACATGAGCTGAATTTCAGAGGCACACAATAAAAATTTTAAAAAACCAACTTTTTATTTTTAATTCTAAACCGAGCGTAAAAACTAATGATTTTACAATGAAGTTTATTTTTTCCCTTCTGTGAACAATGTTTTGTAGAGATATACTAGTGTAAATATTTTAACCAGTAACTTTTTAAAACAGAATTAATTTCTTGATAGTAATTAAGAAAGGTCATTTTTCGAAATTCACATTTTTCAAATGGTTGATACAGCATAAAATGTTATTACACGTCATTTTATGTTTATATGTTTATTTGGCTACTATAGAAAATTTAATAGCAACTAATTAATTTGTGGAACAATATGATAACCATGGTAATACCAATAGTCAATAAATGTTTATTTTTTAATTATATTTATTTTTAATGTTGGTAACTATTGTAATGATACTCCACTCAAAATCGTTTTATTCAAGAATTGTTTTATCGTTTCTTTAAAATTCAATACACTCACTAAGAAAATCCCACCTAAGGAATGAAGAATACCTATGGTGCGGAGTATGTTTGGCTTTTTTTGCTTGTTACAACTAAAATGTATATAAAAAAGCTTATATTTTTTTATTTATTTATTTATTTATTTTTTTTTTTTTTGGGGGGGGGGTGGCACGCGAATAGTTTTAATATTATCGATTGTAAAATTTTGGCACTATACCTAAAAAAAGTTCGCCACCCCTGCTATATATTATACAAAATTTATTTTGTTTGCACAGTCATTTTTATTTCTATATAATTTTGTTCATAGTCGTATCTCGATGTATGTGGTACAGGAACTCTCTGTGTAAGTACATATGAACTATGGACATTTTATTCAACCCTAAGTTATATGAATATATAAACAGCAGTGATGTAACAGCCCCGGACAATGTTAATAATATTCTTAAAGAAAATAGGTTGCTTATCTAACAATTGCGAAGCATTATGGGTCAGCTAGTATATTATAAAAACACATACCTCACTAATGTTTTTGAGTTAATTTTATTTTTACTAAATCCTCCTTCTTCTAAAAGATAAACATAATTTTTGATAGTAAGTGAATGTACTGATAATACTTGAATTCTTTTAATAATGTCTTCTTTTGAAAAACCAAAATCCTTCAACAAATAAATAGTGTGGTTAAAACATTTCTGTAATTTAAAATTTAAAATTCACATAGGTTAATTTAAATAGTCATAATAATTAAAACCAACTGCTAATAATAATTATCCAAGAGAATTATTTTTGAATTAAGGTCCGCACACACTGCTGCAGTGGCGGTGGCGGTGAAGGTAACGAATACTGCTGATTCGCGCACACTGCAGGCTTTGATGGCGGTGACAACAATATACAATTTTTTGTGTGAAAAAATTAACATTTTGAATTAACACTTAATTGAAGTTGAATTATGTTATTAATTGAATTAGAATAATATTAAAATAATATTAACAAGTTTGAATATATGCAGTAATAAGTACATTCTATGTGTATGGTAATATTATTCAATTTTTTCACATAATTTTGAATGAACTTGGATAAAAAAAGTATTTATTAATCAATACTCATTTTACACCATAGGCTTTATAATTTTTAACAAAACTATAATAATATAATATATATATACATATGTATAAATATTATAACATCGCCTTTGAACGTCGGTGTCGAGTAAATAAAATAAATATTTAATAAAAATACAGTAGTACTTTAGTATAGTAGTTAAGGTACATTCAATTGATACAATATGTTTTTTTTTACAACATTGATTTCATTCTAGAATTTTTAAAATGAAAATATTGCAGCGCAGTGGCGGTGAAAATAGGTCTGGATGCAATATTTGTGTTTACCGTGCTGCAATATTTTTACCGCCACCACCACCGCGGCAGTGTGCGCGTACCTTTATGATAAATAATATTATGTTGGTCTATACCCTAAATATACATATTATTTAATATATAACTTGATAACATTTTCAATAAACTCTCGTATTAATCAGTAAATTACCATTAATTGAGAATAATTATTTAACAGCGTAGAATAAGAAGCATTCCCAAATGATTGAAATCTTTCATAAATAACTTCTATTTCATTATCAGATAAACCTTGAAAAAAAACAATAAATTAATAAACAAACATCAATTATGATTATGGGTAAAATGACAGTAAAGTTTTTTATTTATAAACAACAGAAATATTTGATTAGTAATGGTTGTTATATAAATGTATTATGTATCAATACACACAAAAAATATATATATTTTATAATACTTCTATCAACATATTAAAAAAGTTTACAAGGTACCACTAAATTCTCAATTTTAATTTAAACTAATTGCTGAACAAAAAACATTTTCATACCGTCACTGTAATGACAAAATAAAGTTATTCTTACCCATGATTTGCTTAAAAAAATTGAATGATTCTTTTTTTTCATTCAACTTTGTACAGTAGGAACATTTTTTATGCATGTTTTGAAGAAAGAAGATTTTGTGCAAATTAAATTTCATAACTTTGTGAAACATGACTGATAAATGTTCAACGATCATCCAATTTGTTCCTGTGAATATAAACACAATATTATACAAAAATGTATGTTATTTGAAAAACCATAAATAATTTAGCATTTTGTGTCCCATGAAGGTATTTGTTCACAACTACACACTAAAATAGAGCATAATACATAATTCAGTAAACTATACTCTATAATATAACACCTTTAGCTCTATTGAGTTTGATATGCTGATTGGATACAATGACCAATTAACCAAATTGTTAAAAAGTTTCATCAACTCCCAGGCAACACAATGACTGTACTTACAATATCATCTAAATCATTTAATACAAAACTTGATCTATAAATGTAACGGTTATTTTATTTATCTTAATTTTAAAGTCTTTAAATACTATTTAAGAACAATTTTTTCATTACGTTCATATATCTAATTTGTCAAAAACTTTATTTGCATTCTTATATTGTACTGGTCAGCATGGTAAATTATGAATAATGAAAACACTGTACAAGTCAAATCAGATATTTCAAAATAAGAATCTGTAGCTAAAGAGACCTACAGCAATTATATATATAGCAATAGAGCAAAAATAAACAGTCCAAAAAGAATGTTCGTTGTATACGAGCGAATTTAATTAAATCACTAAACAGCGAGTTTGATGTCTATTCTATAGAATGTAAGAAATTAGGAAGTCTTTTCCGCGCAAATCAAGTCATGTTGATTTTTCTAGTACATACAAGAATAGTGGACAACGTACCGTTCTACACTCAACAGTCAACACGTTCTGCACCCAATAACTAAAAGTTAAATCGTCGGTCATCGCCGTACTTACGCCTAGATCACGCTAGAGTTAGAATTTCAAATGTCGAGACGAAAACATGGCATTTGTACCGGCATGGAGTAAAGATGTTATTGCTGTTCGTAATAAAACATGATTATTATGTGATATAATATGTTTGGTAGATATTCCAAATCGCAAACAAAATGTCGAAATCATTGAATAACAACCAACATTTGAGTAATAGCAATATTTAAGTAATTTATATAGACCTCTTTACGGTACATTATAGACGAAATTTGTACAAAACAGAGGAGTCTAGACCGATAAGCAAATAAGCGTGTTTTCATTTCGGTGATATCCGGTGGTGAAAGCGACACAACCACGGTTGATTACAGCCACAGACTGTGATTAAAACCATATACCAAAAACATAGATAAGCAAAGGTAGATAAGAAAAGACTTATAATTTATAATCTACTACTAAATAACAGTATCTAACCTATTTTATATTTATATTATTAACTTCCTTCTTTATATTATTAACTCCCTCGTTCAGAATCGTCTTATTGAAGAAATGATTTATCGTTTCTTTAAAATTCAATACACCCATCAAAGAATCCCACCCGTCGTGCGAAGAACACCCATCGTGCGAAGTATGTCCCGTTTTTTTTTTCTGTGTACAACTTTTCATATAGAAATACTTGTCCAAAAGTTTCGATCAATATATTCGATTCGCCTCTAGATTGTACTTTAAAGAGGTCATTTTTTGAATTTATCAATTCTTCAATGTTTTTTTAGAAAAAACTACCCAAAATTTGACTAAAACGACTCAAAAACCATCATTTTTTGATCAGAATTTTATGAAAATTTAAGCATAGATAAAAAATCCTATAAAAAAGATTTTGGCGCAAGAAAATTTTGAAAATGTGAAAAAAAATTTTGGACATTTTTTTTTCTTATATTATTAACTTCCTTCGTTCAAAATCGTTTTACTGAAGAAATGATATATCGTTTCTTTAAAATTTAATACGCCCGTCAAGAGAATACCACCCGTCGTGCGAAGTACACCCATCGTGCGAAGTATGTCCGACTTTTTTAGATTCTGAATGAAATGAAGAAGCTAGTGTTTTTACAATGATGTTTATTTTATTTTTTTTTTTATTTTTTTT
>JAIPRM010006156.1:0-13177 GCA_025469315.1 Stegophylla sp. TES_Ste_2020 | reverse complement strand
GAAAATTTTGGAAAAGTATTACTATACGAAAAAGTGTAAACAGAAAAAAAAAAAAAAATAAATAAATAAAAAAAAAAAATAATAAACATCATTGTAAAAACACTAGCTTCTTCACTTTGTTCGGAATCTAAAAGAGAATAGATTAAGGTGTAATACATTAATACTGTAAAAGTTAACTCTTGAATACTTAACCTAAACTCATTTTGTGGGTAAACTGTAAACATTTTCTAAATATTTTTTATCAAATACCATCATTGGGAACTAAGGTATTTAAAAATAACATGAAACTCAAAATTTAACCTATAATTTTAGTTTAAAGCCCAAATTAAAACTCTTAGTTAGTTGTTGATTAAATTAAATTTAATATTTTAAATCTATATAAAGTTTTCAAAATATATTTTTATAAACTAGGTATATATTATCCATTTTTATTTATAATTTTAGCTAAATCTGGACCTTCAAATGGTCGTCTATTTCAGTATCCAGATTTTAATACCATTGTCGCAAATAAAAGTTTTTTCCAGGTATATTATTATGGTCTATTTTTAATTAAACATTTAAAAATCTAATCAATAAATTAATAATATTTAGGCTGATAGAGTTGAAATGTTTTGGAACCAAAAGGGTACAGCATCTTTAATGTTAACAAGCACTGATGTTGATAAAACTGGAGCATCATATTATGGTAAACAGGGTTTGCATTTGATTACTTCAAAAGGCGATACATCGCAGATTATAGTAAGTAAGTAAAAGATAATATCAATTTTTGCCTTTCAAATGTTTATCCTATTTTTGTTAATGCATATTGATTATATGATTTAGATAAAGAAGGACCTTTGTACCATGCTGCTTGGAGTCCATCTTCAAATGAATTCTGTGTTGTTTATGGATTTATGCCATCAAAAGCAACTTTATACAATTTAAAATGTGACTCAGTAATGGAATTTGGAACTGGAACTTTTAATGCAATCTACTACAATCCATTTGGCAATAATATCCTTTATATCAAATAATTAAATTAAAATATATTGATCAAACTATATAAATTGCCTTAACTGCTAAAATACTTCTCCTTCTAGCTGGATTTGGTAATGTGCAAGGCAATGCGGAATTATGGGATATTAACGGGAAAAAAAAAATTAAAAAAATAGAAATACCAGATACAACTTTTCTTCAATGGTCCCCTGATGGTCAACACTTCGTAACAGCTACAACAGCACCAAGATTGAAAGTGAGCAATGGTTATAAAATATGGCACTCCAGTGGTGCATTATTACATGAAAAACCTTGGGGAAAAGATGAACTATATCAAGTTACTTGGCAAACTTATCCTCAAGGAACTTTTAAAACACCTACTATAGTTCACAAACGTGTTGAAGGAATTGCTTCTAGTCAACCAGTTGGTAAGATACTAAAATTGTTCTTATATCACTTATTTTATCATAAATAGGTATCATAATAAGTTTGTATTATTTTTTTTAAATAGTAAAACATGTATTACTGTTCAGTCACTAATGTTACTTTTTTGTCAAACTCCCTGTATCTATTTATTACTTCAATATTTCTTGTTGTTTGTATACCTCAAATATTATTATTATTATTTTATACTATTAAGTAAAAATTAATTATCAGCATGTACAGAAGTATAATATTGAAAGTAAATAAGATACACTAAGAGATAGAATAAAATTATCGAAAGCACTCAACTTATGATATTTAATCGTAAAGACTATGAAGATACCATCAAACTCATTTTTTTTTTTTTTAATTTGATAACAAATATTTTAAAAATTAGAAAATTATTTTTGTTTAAACACGACTAATGTTCTTCTTTACATAATTATGTCATTTTTCCTGTTAGATATCTATAAAGTCTACTCTTGATAAAGGACATTCTCTTTTATTTACAGCATTAAAAATAACAAATCAGTCCAGTATTTTTATTACATGGTTTTTAAATTATTTGTGTTGAATATCATATTGTTTTTTTTTTCAATCTTTAGCATCTAAACAAGTATACCGACCACCACATGCACGGAACTCTAATTTCAAACCCACAAGTTTACACGAAGAGGAATCAACAGAAACAAGTATGATTTTTCTAAATGTTATTAGTTTTATTAATAACTTCATTTAAGCATGTAAATATAAATTAGGTAGTTCCAAATAAAATAAAATTTATTCTATACATTAATTTGATCCTATAACTGTAATAATTATGCCATATGAATTAACATTGTTTTATTCTTAAAACACATTTATAAAGGATATATTTTATTTTATTTGATAATTATACGCCTCGAAGAGCATTAGATAAAAATACAATAAAGTAGATATGTAGGTAATTATATAACAGGTAGTGAAGATAAAGTAAGCTTAAAAAGGTAAAGTGGTCGGACTAAGTTGGTTTAACAGGTTTAATATTCTGTGGAGAGGTTGGTTATGGCCATACGAGGTGAGATGCGTAGGGAATAGAGAAAAAGGAGTAGTGTCTCGTAGAGTGGGAGGGAACACGTAATGAAACAGTGCCTAGTAAGTCGGGGAGTCGATGGTACCGTTAAGTAGCGAAGAGATAAACCTGAGGTCAGCGATATTACGGTATGAGGCTAGAATTGGAATATTGAGAGTAGAGCGGATAATGGTATAGTCGTGGGGTGTGTGTTCAATCTTTAATATAGTATGAAACTACCTAAATTGTTTGCATGAAAACTAAAATTTGGAACTTACTGTAATTCAACATTTTAACTTATAGATGTAAATTTTAAAGAAACAATGTCATATTTTTTTGGTACTATTTCATTAACACAAGAAGATTTCATTAGAATGTATACATACATGAATTCACTTAGGTGTGCACATTATTTAGATATTGAAATACTAAATTATATTTTTATTGAAAATTACTTAATTTAAATTCTAATAACTATTTTAAATTATTTAACACAACATAAGACATTTAATTACTAAGTACAGTACTTGTAATCCATTGAATCAAAAATAGCTATATAGAGGTTAAATTCCAGATATATAATTTATTATCAACAATAATATTTTATCAAAATATAACAGTTCACTATATCATTAATATTAAATCATTACTGTTATGTTTTCACATAGTATTTAAGAATCTATATATTTACTATGAATCAGAGATTAATACATCTAGGTATATCTATCAGTGTATCTAGAACCAAATTAATAAAACCTGTGGCTCAGGGTTATAACTAAAGTCCGGATTTGTAAGTAAAAAAAATTAAAATATGATGTCAATATTCTAGAAAAAAAAATGTTAATATATTCTCTGAAAAATACAAAAAATGTGCAAAAATTGTCAGGAAATCTCAAAATATGTTTTAATATGCTAAAAAAATTCAATACTAGACTCAAAACATAATACATATGGTAATATTCATATAATAGGTAATATAAATAATAAAATTCAGATTTACCTACACACACGTTAAACCGTATTAGTTGTATTGATATAGCATAAGTATAAAAAAGTGTGTACTTTGCTCATCTGGGTGTTCTTCGCACGTCAAGTGGAATTCTCTTGACGAGTGTATAGCATTTTAAAGAAACGATAAATCATTTCTTCAATAAAACGATTCTGAACGAACGAAATTAATAAGGAAAATTGTACGGAAAATAATATAAGATAAAAAAAAAAAATGCAAAACTTCGGGATGCCGAGCTGAAATCGAACCCAGGTACTGTTGCGTGATAGGCCGGTTCCGTTACGATTACGCCACAATACATTACTTGACCTTGTAGGTGAAATAGTAGGTATTTAGTATATTAACCGAAAATATTGAATTTTCAAAATAGAATAAAATAGTTAAAAAACTATTGTTGCACGAGGATTTTAATTCACACCATCATATTTAGCGTCAAAAAATACATAAGATGCAATAAAACATTATCAACCTTCAGTAACAAAATGCTTATAATCTATAGATATTTCGTAATATCTGTCTGTATTTTCTCAAATTTTTTTTCATTCAAACCCTTGTAAAATGTTTATTGATTTGTCCATAAGAAATTTTATTGCACCAAAATATTCGCAATGAAATTCTCTATCTAGACACCAAATTTCAAAACAATTGGTCAAGCCAATTTTCTTATATGTATCATTGATTATAAATACTAGTATTTATAATCAATGTATGTATGTACATTAAAGTGCGTAATTTTAGGTAAAACTTACGATTTTTAAAAATTTTTCAGGTCAATTAGACTTATATGTCAGTGAGATCATATTAAATTTTCAAGTCTTAATATTAAAAATTTTATTAGATAAAAACTAATAAAAAATTCTGAAATTTAAAAAATGCTGTACTTATCTCAAAATTAATCAAATCTTTTTGAAATTTTTATGAAATGTTTTCGTAACTATTTTTAGTAGTTGGTAAAAATTTCAAGTCCCTAGCTGCATTATTTTAGATTTTAAGTGAAAAATAATTTTCAATTTTACGGAAATTGTAGTAGTTGCGTATTTTGCTGTTTTTTGTCAATTTTTCGACAGTTTTCCCCGTTTTTGGAAAAAGTATTGAGAAATTGGAAAAATGACCTCTCTAAAGTACCATCTGGGTACGATTCCGGTTCTATAGAGATACTGATCAAAACTTTTGGACAAGTATTTCTATACGAAAAAGTGTTTCCAGAAAGAGAAAAAAATAAAAATAAACATCATTATAAAAACATAAGCTTCTTCACTTCGTTCAGAATCTAAAAATTATTAATAATTCATATTATCTTTTGGTATTTACTTATGAAAGTGATATACATAAACTAATATTGCAAAAAAGTTGTTTTTATGTTTAAAAAAGGGAAAATATTTTTAAAATAAAACAAGTACAGTGTTAATCTTTTAACAAATCAGTAAATAACAATAAATAAAGATAAATATTAATCATTGGGCAAAATAAAATTAACTTTGGTACATATAAAGTAAAAGTGTATAGAAAAGATGGTGGGCGGTAGAATGGTATATAATTTTGTGAATCCAGTTTCAGTTATGAGTACCATGTGCCATATTTCAGAATAATAGATGTATAGATATGGTGGGATAAACTTAACTAAATGTTCATACAAAATTACAATTCATAAGAAATTTAAATTTAAAACAAATTTATTAACTTTTATATAATTTAATTCAATTTAATAGTTAGGTGATAGTAATAATAAAATATAGTAAGTTAGTTGGTTTTCCAATAAATGTAAAAAATATTCTAAGATATGTCAAGAAAGTCAAATATTTCCAATCTTCCAAAATATTTTCAAATATGCAAAAACAAAAAAAATTCCTGTGAACTCTATAGAGATCAAACCGTCCACACTTCTAACTCCTATAAAACTGCATACACTGAATAATAAATAATGCAGAAATCTAAAAATGTGGACTTTAGTTAATACCATTAAGACTAGAAATAAGGAGACCAAACCTCTCAATCTATCCACCAAGAGTATTTGACTTGAAGAGTGAAGAATACCCATAGTGTGAAGTATATCCAGATTTTTTAAATTTTATGTCCTGTCAAATAAAATGGCAAATTAGGAAATATAAATGGAACTGGTCTTTTTCATAATATGGGTTTATTTTTATTTTATTTTTTTTGGCTGTTCCATCAAAGAAAATAGGATTGTTATTCTCTTCAAAATGTATTTCATACACATGACAATTTTCTGTGAGATTTGTGTAGATTTAGTTATTGCTTTATCCCATTTTGCAAGCAACTATATACTTTAAATAAAGTATGTAACAAATATTAAAAAAAAAAGTGTGTACTTCGCTCATCGGGGTGTTTTTCGCACCTCTGATGGGATACTTTTGACGGGTGTATTGAATTTTATAGAAACGATAAATCATTTCTTCAATAAAATGATTCAGAAAGAATAAAGTTAATAATATAAAAAATAAAAAAAAATAATGTTAGAAAAATGTCCAAATTTTTTTTTTACATGTCCAAAATTTTCTTGCGCCAAAATCTTTCTTATATTATTTTCTATCTATGTTTAAATTTTCATATTGTTCAGATAAAAAAATGATAGTTGCCGAGTCATTTTTGTCAAATTTTGGGTAGTTTTTTACAAAAAAAAAAAATTAAAGAATTGAGAAATTAAAAAAATAACCTCTCTAAAGTACCATCTAGAGGCAAATCCGGTTTCAAAAAGTTGCGGATCAAGACTTTTGGACCTGTAGATCTAAACAAAAAAAATGTTCACAGAAAAAAATAAATAATCATCATTGTAAAAATACTAGCTTCTTTACTTCATTCAGAGTCAAAAAAAAAATATTTTTCATAAATAAGGTAATTTTTATCTTACTTTGAGTATTTAAAATAAACTTTTATTTTATTACCAGATTCTAATTTCCAATTGAAAAAACAAACTTCCAATTTCCATAACTTTATTTAAATATACTCAAATAAAAAATAATGATTTAATATTATATGAACATTAAGTATGTAAGATTAAACACAAACTTATCTAGGTATAGTATTTATTTATAAATATAATATTTATGTATCATATTTTAGATTCTGAATGAAGAAAAGTAGCTTGTGATTTTAAATAATGTTTATTACTATTATTTTTTTATGGAATTATACCTCAGCACCAAATAATTAATAATGTATATATTATAATATATATAACTTAGTTTCTTAATAAAATTTGCTTCCTTTTATTTTAGATTTTAATTTATATATTATTTACTTACAATTAACTGATGAAAAAAGCTAATTTATTTTAATACTTTTAGAAAATCAATCAAAAGCATATTTAAAAATGAAAAAGAAACGTGAAGCCAAGCGTCAAGCAAAACAGCAACAAGAAGTAGAAAACTCAAATGATGATAAACAGATTGCTAATAATAATACTGATGTACCCATAGACAATAAAAAACAATTAAGGATAAAAAAAATTCAATCGGTATTCATACTCTTTATAATTTTGTTATTAATTAATTTTTATTAATGTCTGGTTTTTTGTATATTAGGATTTAAAAAGTATCAATCGTCTTAAGACTTTACAGTCTTCCGGAAAAGAATTGGATAAAAACCAAATGTCAAGATTAAGCCTTGAAAATGGTTTGTTGACTGAACTTAAACAATTGCAATTGTAAAACAAATTTATATTTTAATAAAGCAAATTATGAAGTTTTATTTCATATATTGTTTGACAAATCATTTTAATGTTATTAAATATTAGCGTGTTAAAATGTTACTGGTGAAATATAAGTAAGTAGAAAGTGTTTGTAAATGAAATTCTAAACTAGACTAGATAAAAAAAATATATATGACATAAGATTTATATGCACAATAAGTATATGATTGTGATTAAATGGGTAAAACTATATAAATTTTAATTAATATTACATGAATCCACCTTTTAGTAACACTTAGCTTGGAATAAATTATTTAGAAAAAGTAAAAGATCATAAAAAAAATAATATATATATATATCAATTAATGAAAAGAAACAGATCACTATATAATTTTCTTTTTAATTTACAGCTAGAATTTCCAGGAGTGACTGGAAATATAATTCTTTAAAAAGAGATTTGTACTTATTTCCTAGTTTAGAAAAAACATTGCTGCTTCTTCCTCAACTGATTTATTGCTAAGATCTTTGTGAATAATATTTAGAGATATAGAATGGAATGATTATAATTTAGGAGTGTCATATTTAAACAAAAATTATTTGAATGCTTAAAGTATTTAATTTTAGATTCTGAGCAAAGCGAAAGAACCAGTGCTGCAGCGTGTCTGTTTGTACACCTTATGTAATATATGAAAACAGGGTAATTTGTTTCTTTCCATACTCATTTATGGCGAAGTCGATGCACCTGCTCTCCTATCTATAGTTGATTTTAAAGTTCTTACATTTTGTTCCAGATATTCTTTCCCTTTTGTATTTCACCCTCCATCACTGTTAAAATATACCATAAGACATGCATTTTACATGTTTTTAGTTGAAATAAATATTTTATTCAAATATGAAAAATAAAATAATTCCACATCATAGACGTGTTTACAGGTATTACCAGTAGAACCATGGAAATACCTATGAAATCAGCCTCTCTCACAGATGTTTGATATATTGTCAGTAACATAAATATCACGCTAGAAAAATATTTCTGATATTTTTTTTTCACATTTTAAAAATTTTCCAAGAACCATAGATAATAAAATAGTTAGGTTTATAGATATTTTGTTGAGCTTAGTTAGATAGGAAATATCTGGACCTTATCTATATGAAATGTAATAATTCATATAATTTGTGGCACGGCTTTGCATGTATACCTGTAAGAAATTACACTTGTGAGCATACATTTTTGAAATTGACAACAGTGAAATCAAAATTTTATTGTGCAGTGATACAATAAAGATTGGAATCAATGTTTTTATTTATTGAATAACAAATGGCCAATAATATAAATTAATTATGGAGGTGTAATGATTTATAACTTTCTTCTAGAACATATATTCATTTATTTGTTTTTTTTTTTTTGATAAAACTTTAAACACATTATTAAATACAGTTGATTGCTATATATATATTTTTTTCAATATATGTTTTGATACTCGTAATTAATTATTTTATTCTGAAGAAGAATTCATCAATTTAAGGAATTTTTTTAGAGAGAGGCATTATACATGTATGATAATATATAAGCAACAGTTTTGAAAAAAATATTTAAGGCTTTATCGACTAACACTTACATGAGAGATACATTAGTTACGTCCGATAAAAAAAGGTATGGGCAGAACTATGAGTTTTGTCCTTATTCTTGTGGAGGAAATTTATGTTTTTTATTTCAGTGGTTCTTAAAATGATAATTGAAATTATTAAAATGATTACAATTATGAATTAATTCAATATAATAAAGAATTAATTAAATTTACTGCAGTGAAAAAGTATTTACTTTTGTAAACTGTTTTACTGTACTTTATCAGTAATATATGTGAAAAATGATAAAAATGTATCATACATCATAAAATATTAATTTAATAATGCACATTATTTAAATAATACTTATGTTAACTGATTATATAGGTGAATGTATATACAAATTTGTAATAATTACACACTAGTCTTTAACATAGCAGACTAGAAAGTTTTTTTGCAGCCGGTAATACATCATACCAAACTGATTGGCAATTAAAACACTACATATTTAATAAGCACACACACACTGTTATTGCCAGACTAGACTGATCACAGTGCTGAAATTGGCTGGAAAAGAACTGCACTGTGTTACGCAAAACTAAATAAACCAAATTCACCGATAAAATCAATTTAATCAAATTAAAGTTATTTGAAGGTGTGGAAAATAATTTATATCAATTTAAATTTTGAATACCTTAATAAGATTGTTATATAGCATTCAGGCCATAATTATACTGTGATTTTAAATACTTCTGAAAACCAATTGTCTATTACCTGTTGTACAATAGTGGGGCGAAATTTGTGACATTTTTTATTTCAAGACATAACTAAAGTGCACAGCTATGGGAACTTTATTGGTTACCTCCCATGAAATTTTTGTTAGCCACTCCTGTGAATAAATCCTAGACACGCCTATGTTTCATATAATGTAATTCATGGACATTACAAACAAAAGCAGTAATCAGAAGTTGCAAAAAACGTGCCAGTACATATAAATCCAAGCCCCAGTCAATATTTTAAATGTTTTTAAATACTTTACCTATTTCATTGAATCAGATTGTGATTATGCAACACATTTCCATTATAAATCATAATATATCATCATTGTATTAATACAATAGGAAATAAATATAAATAGAAAACAAATATATAGGAAGTTACCCATTTTTAATCTGTTTGATATTGTTTATAATTCCTCCCAAGATCCATTGCTTCTATTTTAAATTTATGTAATACTTAGGCACTACAATAATAATTTTAGTACAAACTCAGCTCCAGGTACCTATTTTCGGGGGAGCTAAAGCACCTAGACTAAAATTTACAAATAAAAAAACAGTTTTACATTACAAACCTCACAAAAAATACTTCGCATCACAGATATTCTTCGCTCCTTGAGTCAGATACTCTTGGTGGGTGTGTAGAATTTTAAAGAAACCATAAATCATTTCTTTAATAAGACAAGGAAAGAAAGAAGTTAATAATTTATAGAATAATAATCATCATTTTGAACACATTCACCTAGAGTATCTGATCCGAATAGAAAAGAAAATCTGTGGTGCGAAGTATGTCTGACCTACTTGTCTATACTTTTCATTACTTTACTTTTTTTTTTTACTTAATAAATAAAGAAAAGGAAAAAATGATTAAAGAAAAAAAATGTCAGAAAAACGTCCAAATTTTTTTCACATTTTCAAAATTTTGCTCATATTATTGTCTATCTATGTTTAAATTTTCATTAAGTAAGAAAATTAAGAATTGAGAAATTTAAAAAATAACCTCTCTAGAGTACCAACTAGAGGTAAATTCGGTTTCAGTTGCTAATCGAGACTTTTGGACAAGTTGATCCATAAAAAAAAGTGTTCACAGAAAAAAAAATAAACATCATTGTAAAAACACTAGCTTCTTAACTTCGTTCAGAATCTTAAAGTCAACATATTCATCACCTTGGGTAAGATGCTTTTGGTAGGTGTCTTTAATTTTAAGATAACGAAAATTTATTTATTCAATGAGACGATTCTGTGCTAGGTTCAATTTAATCAAGATAATTTTACTTAAAAATTATTTAGATTGTTATTAAAACAAAAAAAGTGTGTACTTCGTTCTTCAAAGTGTTCTTCGCATGTGAGGTGAAATTCTCTTGACGGGTTCATTGAATTTTAAAGAAACGATAAATCATTTTTTTAATAAAATGATTCTGAACGAAGGAAGTTAATAATTTAAAACAAGTGTTCATTTTAATGCATGCTTCACTGTAAAACCAAACTATTTTTTTTGTACAATTAGAACTATAGTTTTTACCATTCAATTTTACTTTCAGTCTTATTTCATATATTATTTTATGAACCTTCTCGTCAACTCGTTATCTAGCTATCATAACATCCATGCACCAGTTATTATAAGAATATTTGTTTTTCTTATGTACTGCAACATTTAATAAACTGAATGATTTTTGTACTTGTTTGTTAAAAGTGATTTAGTCTCTCTTCAGTTTCGTTGTAGTAATCATTCATATGATTTGGTAAAATAAATACTCTAAAACCTCATTAACTCGAATTGGTTGGGGACAAAAAAAAAAATTTGATAGAAAATATTTTGTCAGTTTATTATTGAAATGTAGGGGGGCCAAGACATTCCTTGGAATTATCAAAAATCTGACTTATAGAAATTTGAATCATTAAGGTTCCATTTTAATATGGTTGTCTATAATAATCTAAAAGTAATAAATGTTGGTAGTTTTTAATTTGAACACGATTGAGTCATTCCTCAAAATTTGCATAATCTTGCAACTGGAAAGTACCATAATTTTGTTATGGACTTCATACTATTATTTCATAAAAGTGTGTACTTTGCACTTTGGATGGGATACTCTTGTCAGGTGAGTTAAATTAAAAAAAAAAAAAGTATAAATTATTTCTCTGATAAAACGATTCTGAGCGGAGCTTCAATACACAATAATAATTATCAATTTTGAAGAATTAAACTGAAAATTATTTCGTTACATATAACATTTAAGAAAAACGAAAATTGACTATATAAAAATTAGTACTAATGTTTATCATGTCCTCTCTGGTCAATCATGTTTGAAAAAAGTGCAAAATATTTAGTTTACTGGTTAAGGATTGAACCCGGTACCACCACACTTGACTCGTTACAACCTCTAGACCACATGAACAGGGTTAAAAACAGTTGAAATAGTAGGTATTCTATACTTAAAATTTATCATAATTTTCAAAATAAAATAACTAGAAAAATATTGATGCGCGCAGATATCAACTCACACCATCATATCAGCGTAGAAAAATACACAAGAAGGCGACAGAACATCACCAACCTTTTAGTGTGTTAGAAAAATGAGAAATACACCATAAAATTTGTCCGTTCTTTATCCAATTTTTTTCAATTAAACCCTTGTCAAATGTTTAATTATTCGTCCATAGAAAATTTAATTGCACCAAAATGTTCGCAATGAAATTCTCTACCTAGGTATCAAGTTTTATAAAAATCGGTAGAACTTATTTCTTTTTATGTATGTTAAGTGTTATTTTAGGTAAAACTTACAAATTCTATCAAAATACTAACATTAAACGGTTATAGAGAAAATAATTGATAAACAATTTTCTAAATTTTTAAATCAACTAGACATATGTGTGAGTGAGGACATATTAAATTTTGAAGGATTATATATTTTATTATATAAAAACTCACAAACAACGAGAAATGTCCAATATTTTAAAATGCTAACTCAACTCAAAATTAATCAATGTTTTTGAAATGTTAATGAAGTATTTTCATAATCATTTTTAGTAGTTGGTAAAAGTTTCAAGTTTCTAGCTACATTATTTTTGAAGTTACGTTAAAAAATAATTTTTAATTTTATGAAAATTCTGGTAAAAGCACATTTTTTGGTTTGGTCAATTTTTTGAGGCATTTTCCACATTTTTTAAAAAAATATTGAGAAATATGAAAAATGACTTTTGTAAAATACCATGTGGGTGTGATTTGGGATCTTTAGAGATACCAATTGAAACTTTTGAACAATTATTTCTATATGAAAAAGTGATCACAGTAGGAGAAAAAAAATATAAACATCACTGTAAAATCACAAGATTCTTCGCTTCACTTGTGTAATTATTTAAAATTTTATAATTTGCATGCTTAAAAATTCATAAATTTATAATATTTTTGATCACACTGTTACTGTTGAGCAAAACCCAAAATTTTATATAGAAAATTTATCTCACCTCACATGGAGTAAAAGAAATGTGTTCTATAAAGACAAAAATTCTTTGATAGTAATTTTATTTTAGATTCTGAACGAAGTGAAGAAGCTTATGATTTTACAATGATGTTTATTTTTTTTTTTTCTTTTAGATTCTAAACAAAGTGAAGAAGCTAGTGTTTTTACAATGATGTTTATTTATTTATTTTTTTCTGTTAACACTTTTTCGTATAGAAATACTTGTCCAAAAGTTTCGATCAATAACTTTTTGAAACCGGATTCGCC
>JAIPRM010006155.1:0-19192 GCA_025469315.1 Stegophylla sp. TES_Ste_2020 | reverse complement strand
GTTTCCTGGCAGCGAGATCGCGGACACGTGCTTGTATCTTTATCGCGGCGTTCGTCAGCGCTTCCACTTCGTCGTCGTCTTCGTCGCGGCCCCCATCGTCTTGGCCTCCATCGCCTTGGCCTCCATCATGTTTGCCTTCGTTGTCTCCGGCCGTCGACATCACCAATCCCTCGGCCGCAGCGTCATCAGACTCGAATACGTCGTCATCGCCCTGCTGCGTCTCGTCCTCGTCCGGCCGCTCATCGCCCGGTCCCACGTCGTACTCCTTGAGCGGCGCGTACGTCACGGACACCACTGACTTCTGGTCCTCGTCGTCTGACCAACCATCGCTGTTGTCGTCCGTGTTCTCTGCGACCGCCGTGCCCAGCGACTGCGGGCGCGGCTGCTTCACCGCTGCCGAAGCGTTGTTCTTGAGCGACTGCCTGACGCGGTAGCCCCGGAAACCCGCCTGTATCTTGACCGCAGCCGCGTTCACCGTCTCCACGTACTTGCGTGCCCGGAACCCGCGGTACATTGCCTGTATCATGGTGGCCGCGCGGTCGTCGGCACCGTCGTTCGCGGCCACCGTGGCCACCGTCTCCGTCATCGCGGCCGACTCGCCCGCGTCCTGTACCTCGCCGCCCGTCGGCTCGCCGCCGTTGAAAGCAGTCGTCGGTTTCATTGCGTACACGTCCTCGTCCGTTTCACCTGAAATCACCAATGCACGTATCAGTATTCGCACACACATAATATTTTTACACTACACATTACTATTCGCTTTAATATGAATCATTTAGGATGCGCCGATTTCAACGCTTTAATAACATGCGGAATTCTTTCAAACATACAACTCAATACGCTAATGAAATTCCTTAAATAATAATAAAAAAAAATAATGTCTTAAAAATTGTACCAGTTTTATTAAACTAAATCTATATGCCTGAATATATTATCTTTTTCGACTCGCGTAGATTTTCAGAACTTCATTTTGCCCGAAAAGCGTTCAACAGATGTTATTCGATATATTTTTACACAAAACTTAATTCTTAATTTGACATTGATTGTTAACAGGGATAGGGAAAATCGGAGCATGCGAAGTAGTGGCTAATGGGCATTCTTTTTGTCCCATGTTTAACTTATTTTTTAATATAACCGATTAAAAATTAAAGCATAACATTATTTAAAATCATATTTTTATTTATTTGTATAAACGTAAAATATTTTGTACATTATATTTAATATTTACAAATGCGCTTTTCTTGTTCTAACTGAATCAAATCCATTGATAATTTTCTTAAAAATTCATTTCCAAGCTAATTTCGGTTCTAAACATAGAGTTGCTAGACTTAAAAATCTAATTTGTGTTGAGCAGGAAAAATCAAAGATTTTTATTCTTTCCAAAACACTGAATGAATGTTCACTAATGGAAATAGAAACTAGAAGGGTGCAGAATATAAGTAAAGCTATACAAACTTTTGGTCGAAGTCTCCCTAATTCTTTGACAATGATAGCGAATGATTAATTGAATGAAGACAAATTGGATTCTAAATTTGCTTTATACATATATATATAAAATTATCAAATGAAGTTTAGATATTCAATTGATAATTATTAAGACAAATCAGCAGTATTATTTGTTGTAAAATTCCATAAAACCATTCTCTTTTTTTGCTTTTTCGATAAACCAAAGAGAATCACCTCCCTAACCTCTTTTTGTTTGATTATTAATAAGAGTCATATGAGAGTCCCCTCTTCGAATTTTCTCATATCATTTTCTATGTTTAAAACTAAAAAAAAATAACAGGTTCATGCTGAATTTCATTTTACAATAAAATGAACTTGTTGGTGTTTACATGAACTTTTTTAATAATAATGCATTAATGATCCCGTTAGTTGAAAAATGATTGCATTTAGATGGTCCTTCAAATTTTTCCCCTCAAGTGTTTGATACAGGTAACATTTAATACTATTTGAAACACCTCAAAATCTGAAGGTTATTCCTGTTTATCGAGTGAATGAGTTTTCATAAATCTACATTCAAAAAATGAGTTTGTTAAAAAATGTAAATAATTTAATACAATAATAATATATATTATATATTTTATTGTTGAGCACGAATATACTAAAGTATACCTCGGTATAAATAATTGATGTAGTATAATTTAGAAACGGGAGACGGACAATGGGCCGAATCAATTTAACCGAATCCAAAAGGCTAACAAATCTACGGACCGGCAACATTCTAGACGAATTTTGAAAATTGCCGAAAAGCTATCAAATTGAAAATAAATATCAAATTATGTGATATATAATGTATATGCAACAGCCGAATATCAAGCCGAAATATCCCCACTATGTACAACAAGCCGAGGGATATTTCGGATTTGCTGAGCGAAGCGGAGTAGACCAAACACCCAATTAACTAACCTACTCTTATAAATTATACGTTATATTTTAACATGAGATTAAGTACTCGTATATGCAATTGCCGATTATCAAGCCAAAATGTTCCCACGTTACACACTAAGCCAAACATATCGGTTTGTTTTATTTACCTCCACAACGTCAAAACCTCATTCATTATATGTTTTCATTCATTATTAATGAAAATTCAGCTAAATTAAGCCGGCCCTTTATTATGCCTGCTGTTTGAAATTCAGCCATATGGAGTCGGTTCTTTAGTATTCGGCCTTATGTTCCATACCCCTATAAACACTGGTGGATATAGCTCTTCGGTTTTGTTTATGAATTAAAATAGTTTAGTTATTAAGAATAAAAATGATGGCATTTGTAAAAGCCAGAAATATTAAAATAATTTTATTTTACCGAAATCATTAATTATTTCACTATTTGACATTAATTTTTGATAACAAAAGTATTATTTGGCTTTGGACTAAAAATATTTTTAAAAAAAATTCGGTACCGATCCTTAAAAAGTATTCCATTGTGACACTGTCACTTTCTCCCTCGCCGTCTCTCTCTTTTTCTCCTGCAATTTGCGCTTTTTTACCATAGAAAGTTATCAGACTGGTAAAAAACCCTTTTTATAACGTCGAGCCACGTCGCATGTTTCGCGGAAAATATATTCGCCATATACCTGTGGGCCGATGTTATAAACTCGATTCTCATCCATTATTACGCTCGTATTATTGATGGGTTTTCCGTGTCCGTGTCACCATGAAATGTCTTAATGCACATTCGCAACTCCGTTGATGAGCGAACCAGGTGAATCGCGTGTGAGGTATGCAGAAACTGAAACCTTTATGATTTTAATGGTTTCGATTTTGTTCAGGTGCTTAAAAATATAAAAATTTGGTTCCAGTTCTTGTTAATTCATACTAACGATTTTAACCAGTTCCAACTTATTTATTTTATTTTTTTTTCAACATGAAAAAAATATATTATATTCATTTGTTGTGAAAATTTTTTTATTTGATTATAATAATACTAAGTTATTTCATTTATCATGTAAAAGTTTCCTCATTCGCTCCATCCTTAGTCACCTTTCACATAGAAACTGATAATTATTTTATAATATTTGTTTCAGCTGAACAAAAATGATTGAACAAAGTATTATGATTTTAAAAATACCTTCTACCACGTCATAGTTTTAATACTTGGTATTAGATATTATTCTAAATTCTAAACATTCAATTTTGGTTCCACACTGTTTAATATTTCTTGATGATGTCTGAAATTAAAAGATAATGAAAGAATAACGCGACAACTTTCATAATGCTACATACAAAATCATGAAAGTTTAATTATAAATCTATCAAACTCACACATTATAGCTTTACACGGTCCATAACTTTACAGACCGGACTGGACCACTAAAATTGAACGAAGACCAGGACCGAACTAGACCGACAAAAATGATCAAAGATCGGACCGGACTGGACCGTTTTTTTCGGTCGACTAAAAAAGACCGAGACCGGACCAGGTTTAAAAATATAAACCTAAAACCGGACTAGACCGGACCATTTTTTGTTACACTCAACTAAAGAGATCGAGACCGGACTGAATTTAAATATATAAACTTAAGACTGGACTGGACCGTTATCCAAATTTTTTAAATTAATATAATATAACATGATTATTATATATTTATGTAATTAATTATTATTTATATGCTGAATATCTAATTCACAATTATAATTAGAATATCCTTTTGTTATTTAATTAAATCAAATAATAATATTGTGTTATTTACCAATATTATTACGGCATTACAACATTTTTCAATTAAATATAATTTAAATGATTGTCATATTTAATTGCCTTCCGTACATTATCGCAAATACTCCACCATAAAACCTAACTATAATAACACGGGCACCGACAAGAATCAATAGCGCTATACAGATTTTATACACTAATACAGAGTAAGTAATATTAAGTATTATTGTGATGATGTGACATGCATGCGCTTAAATTATATATCAAATGCCTAAATATGGGCATCATCAGGGCTCGATAATAAATTAAATTAAATAAGTTGTTTTATAGGTAAGTATGATAATATTAATATTATTATATAAATAAGACGTAACTATTGGTTAATTAATATGTGATAAACATTAATCACTTTGTAAACACAATCACCATAGTCGAAAAATAATAATAAAAAATTATATAGTGGTAAATAATCCCACAATTACGACTTAGATGCGCGACAGAGAAACTCTCTCGTGGCGCAGAATTATAGTAAGAATATTTCAGCGTTTGCTATTTAAGTAATATCGATGGTAAAGCTGTAAGCAGCTATTAATGCGGGGTCTGTATAAAATTTGATTTATCAATTATTCATTAACAATATATTATAAATACATTCCATCGAACATTAAAATATGTTGTTCCAAAACCTTTCCGGGTCGAAAATAATTTCTGTGTATGGAAATTCTTTATAGAAATTATTAATGTACAAAAAAACAAACATAATATAATATATTTTTACAAAATATGCAGGGTGCAACATAATATTATACGGTATTAAATAAAATTAATTTTTATTCTTATTTTTATAGTTTTATCAACGTGTGCTTAGAAACTTAAAATCCTTAAAGAGAATCAAAAATATTTTAAATAATTTAACGTACTATTATCAATCAAGTTTTTTATATAATACAATATTCCATATAATTTTTTTTATGTTTTAAATTTAAAGTATGTCATCTATAAAAAAATTTCAGTTATAACACAATCATGTAACATAATTATTTACAAACGTATGATAATAAAGGGTAAAAAAATACTGAAAACTATAATAGCAAAATGAGTTAACATTTTACTAGTATAAGACTGAACGAATTACTAGGCGCCATCTTCTGTTCAAAAGTATAATCACAAAAAATAATTCAATTCATTCTCTGTCCACAATATAGTATTACACGATAGTATTTTACTATAAACCATTGAAATACAGGAAATACTATAATAATAAATTATTATAGTTGATACCATGACAATATTACCATATAGGTACAATTGGCACTATGACTAGGACCTCCGAAAACTCTTTTTTATTAGGTAAGGCTGAGGCAACAATTTTGGCATTTTTATTGAAATTAAGTTATAGATTAAAATAACATAATGTAAAAATAGCTTGAAATCGATAAGTGACGAGAAAAAAAAAAATAAAATTAAAAATTAAAAAATGATAATAGTCATTTTATTCTATAATAGTTATTTATAAAGTTATTTTAAAAATAGCTGTAGTACAAAAACGCACTATTGTAAACGATTTAGGGCTTATTAATATATATATATATATAAGATTAACATTTGCCAAAACGTACTATAAATTACCCGTGTTAAATTATTATAGAAATCACTATCAAAATTTAAGACAAAATAGACTATTGCATAACAATATGTCAATACTTTTGAACAAAACATATTTTTATCAAACCCAGTTATATTTTAAAATATTAAATTTGATACCTTAATTCAGTTAATCGTATTAATTCATTTCTGTGTATAAGTGATGGGAAAATTACCAACAAATGACAACATTTAAAATACATTAATAACTCAGTAAGTTTTCTAACTTTAATATTTATGATAGGTAGTCAAGCTTAAATATTTTTATCACTTGTAAGTACCTATACCTTCATTTAATATTTTTCTATATTTTTTATCTAACAATAATGACAGGTAAGTTTAAATTCAAATGTTATTAAGTGTCAAATACATCTAAATAATTTTAAATTACTTCCAAAAACAAACCAAATTATATTACCAAAATATAAGGATTATAGGATTATATTATATTAAAAATGATATTTTTTTTTTCTTTTAATGCTAGAAGTGTTAGAACATGTAAAATAATTGATGATGATATATTTCGAAACGACTATTGACTACTATCATTACACATAAATATTTTGAATAGATAATTTTTTATTATAAAAGTAAAATTTCATTATTGGCTAAATAATTTTATCTGAAATAAAATACTTTTTTTTAAATTTAGTTTGTTTGGAAAAAAGAACCTTAATTTTTTAATAGCGTATTATGTTGACAAATTTATTTAAAGTGTACTATTATAATTTTAAACAGTAACTTATGAGATTGCTATAGCTCTAAACTGATAGATATAATATGAAGTATATGAAAATTCTAAAAATTATTTTAATTTTTAGGTGCCTTAAAAATATTTTACTGAGTTTATTCATTATTAAATATACAAAATACCAGGCCTTCATAAAACATTATTGTTCATACCAAGAATATTTAAAATGCTAAAAGTACATTTTGGGTTGTATAATTCCTCATACAGGAACTTACTATAAAGTAGTAAAATACTGCATTTACAAAACCGACCTAGTTCCTATCCGACGTATGTTTTGAGCTATATTTTAGTTACCTATAAATACGATTTAGACATAATGTAATGATAATATGTATGTATACTATCATTGCGGAAGTATCACAAATCTTATGAATTTTTTCATAGAATTGTGCATACACACATCTAATTTACTAGGTCAGAAAGTTCATTTGATAACTAAATTAAATTTTAGCGCATAACAAATAAGTAGTATATTAATTGAGTTAATCGATTTCAGTACAAAGCAAACAAGAATTGTTTCTAATAAAAACATGGAATTCATTGAAATACCGTTTAACTATTATTTATCATTGTTATTACTGTAGCGATATTTTACGTTTGTAATACTAATTGGTCCCATTTCAACAATTTTATTTTCGTTATTTTATTCATATTCTTACTATAACGAGTCGGTAATAATTTTAAGTATCACGTCACTAGATAGAGCTGTCTGTTACGCGTCGATTGTGCTAAAATATAGAACTTGTTTCAAATCAAAAAATTCAAACATTGTTTTCTTTCAAAATATTCTTTTGCGACATGTTGTATAAAACTAATAATTTTCACGAATCAAACCTATTTTTGATACGCATTGTATCATAGTTGGTATCTATATTATAATGGTCACATTGGATTTAAGAGGTCGTATAATATTTCGATCGAAACGAAAAGATGGATGACAATTTTATCCATTTACTTCGTGTCCGTCAATTTGGACTGGACATTGTTCATCCTGTAGAAGTTTTTAGAAAATGTTAAATTTTTAGGAAACATATCGTAGAAAATAAATAAATAAAAAACTTAGACTCTGAGATAGTTTGGACAGATACAACAGAAGAATGTTTCACTACCTCGCTCTTCCGAGAAAAACGATTTAAAGTTTATAGAAACTAGCGAAATAACAACTTCTATACATACATACATTGTACTTGCGGGACGTATTTTGTACACGAAAAACCACCGGTATCAATACCTGTTTCATCAAATATCGGTTAATAGTTTCAACACACCTTTCGAAATTCGTATTGTCCTATGAGGTATACAAACCAAAAATAAAATAAATTCCAAAAATTCTATATTCAGTCTGTAATTAATTTAGCTTTTGTGCTAAGTATACATTATTAAACGTAACGTGGAATGTGAATAATAATAACGTGAATAATACACATTGAAGTTATGATTTTGATAATTTTTTTTATATCACTAAATACGTCTCATTACTTCTTATTTTAGAGTTTGAGTGGAGCAAAGAAGCTAATGTATTTGCAATGATGTTTATTTTTTTTTTTAATTTTTTTTTTCTGTCAACACTATTTTGTATGGAAATAGTTGTCCATAAGTTTCGAGCAGCAACTAAGGAAAAACTATCCAACTAATCACTAATCTCGTGGCACTACTACGTATTAAACATGTAATTACAAGTTTTTTACCCAAGAATAATAATTGAAAATTTATTTTTCAATAAAAATCATATTTACGATAAATATTCTAATGTGTTTACCGGAGAAGAAAATAAAAAAATAATTTAAAAAGTTTTACGTCTACTTTTTGGCATAAATACACGGTGAGTCAGTGTAACAAAGTTATATTTTAAAGAAGTTATTAAAATTTGATCGACATATTTTACCGACTTAGGTATTTCTTCTAAATACGTTGTAATTTAATTTTTTTATTGTTTCTTCGACAACATACATTTATTAATTTTTAAAATGTAGTGAGTTTATATTTTTCTAAGTAATGTTTTTTATAAATTAGATTTTGAGTGGAGTAAAGAAGCTAAAGATTTTAAAATTATGATTTAATTTTTTTATGGAAATACCTATTCTATTGGAAAAAGTGCTTGTATCAGTAGGTGTAACATATATTTACGGTAAAGAATTCGGTTGGTATGATACTTTAAAGAATTCATTTTTTGAAATTCCCCATTTTTCACATAAGTTTTTCCATTATTTCAAAAAGTAAAAATAAAAACTACCAAATATTGGGTAAATATGGTAAAATAAGTTATTAAATATAATTTGGTTATTTATTCGTAGCTTCAAAACCAATCGTACTAGGAACTTAAAATCATATCATTATACGGTCATACTTCATATTATATTACAGACTGAATAAATTAACAAATTTTCGAAAAAAAATTGAATAATTTTGGGATAGTATTAGAATTTTGAAAATATCTTTATCTTTTCTAATTTAATTTAAAATTTTTATAAGTCCGAATTAATTTTTTTCTTTTATTTGTACAATACTCATATTAATCAAAAATTTATAAATTATTGTGTTTAAATAATAATGAATAGACCCAATTTTCTGAAGCATTGATGTGGGTGTTCACCAAATAGTTCACGAGAAACATTTAAAAAATTGAATTATTCTAATATACAGCCTATAACAATAAAGTATAATATAGTATACGTTTATTAACATAAATAGTAATCTGAGGTATTTTCTTGAAGGTATATGTTATTAGTAATTAAAAAAAAAAAAAAAATCCAAAATCTACATTTTGTCCCAAAAATCTAAAAATAAGTTGTTATTCAATTATCGCCTGAGAATACACACATTAAACTATAGACACTGGATTCAAATGTTAATTTTGTGCGTAATAAAAATTTGTCGAACTCGTCTCTATAAACGATTATGGTTATAATAAGGACGAGGAAAATTATTTACTCAAAACCTGTAATAAAGGAATTAAAAAGTTTCAAACAATGCTACAAAAAAATGCTTTTATGTATAAAAATGCTACTAAAAAATGATTTTAAAATGTAAATAAACATTATTTGAAAATTATTTTTAATACCGAAAAATAACTTACTAATTAGCGCTTTGTTACAAGTACAAATGATTTAATTCTTTGAACATCAAAATACAATTAAATATTTATGAGAAATAAAAAAAATTTTAAATATCTTATAAAACTGTAGATACTGGGTATTATACTTTTTAATATAAACACTCTTTATCATATGTATGATTTTCTTTTGGTTTTGTTTGTTTTTTAATTTTTATTTATTTAATAGGTTTACTTTAATTTGATTAGTATGTGTATTTTATTATTATATATACTTATTTTGTGTCAAAAATTTGGAATATGCATAATATATAAAATCTGATAAACTGATACTAAAGTAAAAAAAAAAAAAAATTCACTAGTTCATTTACATCGTAAGAAAATTAAAAAAAATTGCAATAAAAACTTTTTTATTTTAACTCTAATGTACGAATCGGATTTTGTGTTTGACTAGCTATAACGTAGAGTATTAAGAAGAAAATAAAATACAAATGCTACAAATTCTTAGCCCTAGTTATATTAATAATAGAAATATTAATTTTTATTATTCCTGTATAGATAGATCATTTTGTGATAAAATATTGACTTATTTTTGCCCACTCGAGAATTCTTCAGAAATTCAACAACGAAAGCGTTCCATCCATCATTATTGTCTAATGAGAAACGGACTTGGAATATCGTTTAGGAATTCGTCTGCGCAGCCTTTATTATGACTTGGCAAGAAAGTGAATTATTACGTGCTGTAACGCACGTCCGTGTCCCGTATACCTTAGTGACGTGCACTATGTATTATTATCATTATTATTGTCTCGTAGCCATCCTGTCTACCAGCTCGTGCGGTGGAAAACGAGCATCGTGGGCGTGTTGCAGGGGAGAAAAAATATATATATTATTTCATCAAAAAAAAAAAAAAAAACCGCACCCCCAAACGAGTCGGATGGCTTCCGGAAACCTAGTGAGCACGTACAACGATTCGCCGGAGGCATGGTGCACAAATCGCATTTGGTCCTCGTTCACTTTACACATTTATGCGATTTTCCACATCGACGACGACCGCGTAAAGATAAAAATCATAAAAATAAAAAAATGGAAGACTACAATGATAATGATAATAATAACAATAACAATAATAATGATAATTATTATTATTATTATTATTATTATTATTTTCATATCACTGTTATTTTAAAGCTATGAATAGTGTGCTTGGTACCGGATACTAGACGGAAGAAGACGATGCAGGCGGTGGGGGAAAAAATGAATTTATAGAAAAAATAAAATCAGAGGGCAAACCGAGGGCGACGACGCAGAGGTATATGAATAATGGACGTTTTCGGCGAGCGGGGCATGACGATGATGATAATAATAATAATAATAATAATAATACGTTATGAAAATATACCAACTGCGCGCGGATTCGCCTCACGAGACGCCCGACGGTGCTGAGATAATCCACGGCTCACGTTATAATATTATTATTATGTTTGGCGGGCTGTAAAGTAATTTATTGACGCGGGATTTTCGGCCAATTTGTGTGCGCGTGTGTGTGTATATGATATTACCACTATAATACTTGCGTTACGCTCTATTAATGAAAACACTCGGATTATTAGACACTTGTTGCGACGTCAAAACAAGTGAAATATTGATGGATACAATTAAATGATAGTAAAAATCACGCATCGACGAGCAACTGCTGACTAGACGTTCACGTTGTGGTTAAATTTTCAATTAAATGTACGCAATTTACGTATACCTCGTTCCTATAGAGTACGAGATATTATGAAATGTGTTTAAACGTGTAATTAATTTTTTGAGTGATTGATTCTCAGAAAACTAGACTAGTCCCCAGTACCATAACTACCCTTGACTCAACCGTAGGCAAAATTAAAATAATGCGCCCATCTTAAAAATCGTTCAATTTTTTTTCTCAATTTGTAGGTTAAACCTAGAAATATGAGCGAATGATTTAGAGAAAATATGTTGACGACTCAAAAATTATAATTTTATGCATTAAATGAAATATCATAATATAATTTAATGAAATAAATAAATCTATGTTACATCCGAAATCGATTTGAAGGGAGAATTTTTTTGAGACGGGATAGCACTAAAAATATAAACTTGAACTTACACGTTTCAACCATACCAAATTTAAAATAGTAACATAATAATCAGAATTTATTTGGTGAAAATGACAAATTTTTCTGTATTTAAACATATAAATTATCTACTCAACCATGGTTCTTTTGTAATTCTAGTAGAAAAATTAAAGAAATTAAAAAATAGTAAAGTAAAGTAAAGCAAAGGCAAGAAATTTAATTTAACATTAATAATTATTATTTAAATAAAAAAAAAAAAGTAAAGTTAAGTAAAGTATAGACAAGAAAGTCGGGCATACTTCGCATCGCGGATATTCTTCTCTCCTCGAGTCAGATATTCTTGGTGGGTTTATGGAATTTTAAAAAAATGATAAATAATTTCTTCAATAAGACGATTCTGAATGAAAGAAGTTAATAATAAATAATAAAAAGATCAATAATTGCTGTCATTTTCAATACACTTACTAAGAGTATCTGACACAAAGAGCGATGAGGTGTGAAGTATGTCCGGCTTTCTTGCGATTACTTCACTTTACTATAGTTTACTTAACTTTGCTTTACTTTTTTTTTATGAATATATAAAGGAAAAAAAATTTAAAAAATGTCCAAAATTTTTTTCACATTTTCGAAATTTTCTTGTGCCAAAATATTTCTTATATTATTGTTTATCTATGTTTAAATTTTCATAAAGTTCGGTTTAAAAAAATGATGGTTTCCAAGTCCTTTTTGTCAAATTTTGGGTAGTTTAAAAAATAAAAATAAAATGAAAATTATATTTTGAGTGGAATGAAGAAGTTATTGGTTTTAGAAGTGGTTTTACAATTACAATACATTTTAATGGAAAATATTTATTGAAATACTTATCCAAAGAGTCCATGAAAAGTCACGGAAATGTATTATATGATGTATAAATAATTTATAATAATAATAATATAATGAAGGTATATTTTCAGACATCAGTTTACAACAATTATTTTATATTGACATTAACGTAAACTTGTTTGTAGTTATTTCAGCTGGGGGAGGGGGGCAATTACGGCATTTCTCCGCCCTTAAAGTCATCAGTTCATTGTTTTATAATGTCAAAATATTGAATTAATTGTATTCTGCACTGTGTCTACATTTACTGATTTTGTATTGTTTCAGTTAATATGGTATTGCACCACAATACACAGAGTAGAATAAAAGAACTGATGTAAATTGATGTACTTTTGCATAAGTTTTTATACATTACAACGGGTCGTAAGAAAAATCGTTTAAATATTTGAAATTAAATGGCAAATCATCATCATTTTAATAGTTTAAAAATATTAAATTAGGAATATAGACGTACGATCATCATATTTTATTTAGTTAGAAATCGAAAATGTTAATGTACTTCATCTGTTTTAAGGCAGGAATACAATATTGAGTACGATCCTTATCTTCGATATATTTTTAAGACCTTTTTGAATACTTCGATTGAGCACGTTCAGTTTTTAGAATTCTATGCAACGGTGCCAAATATATTAAAAGCGCTAAATCAGAAACAAATTTTGCTATACCCAAATATCTATTTTAGTGTTGTCAATATATATACGTATTTATCTACTTAATGGCTTTGGAAACGACATAATTTGTCATTAAGATTTTTGGACCGATGACGTATTGCGCGTTATCAAACATTATGGAAGTAAGTCAAAGCCATAGCCAACCGAAACTTGGAATGACGCCACTGGCTTAACAAATCATTATGCCCTCCGGTAATAAAAGAGACAAGTGTTAATTATTATAGTGTATCTATACAGTTTGTAGAATCAAGATGTACAACAATAGCGTCTGAAATAATAGTAATAATAATAATGATGTCTATACATTATTTACGGTACGTTTTGTCTGTGTGAGATGATGCCGAGGATATAACACCAACACGTTATTTATTGTCTTTGATAGAGCAATAAAATTAACGATTTATCGTTTACCATCAATTAACTCATAAACAGTTTTTTAATTTGTAACAATAAATATTGATGATTGATTTGTATTTGTACACAGACTCCGGAGAACACAAACAATAAGAAGCTACACAGACGAGTTAAAACTTAATATATTAACAATATGATGCATATTTCCCTCTGTACGTATCAAAGTTTTTGGAATTTTAATATATGGATCTCAAGTTTTAACCTGACCCTATGCAAATTGGAAATCGCTTTTACTAGATATTTTGTAAATCAAGTAAGTATAAGAATTTTCAATAGTTTTTCAGATATTTGTGAAAAATGATTATGCCAAGAATAAACCGGAAAACTTTACAAGTAAACCAAATTTTTATTTCATTTTCATCACACTAGGTGCGGATTCAAGGGGTGGGCTAAGGGACTTTAGTCACCCTTTTATGATTCTGTTTTATAAAAACAAAATATTATCATATACCCCTATAACTAAATTATAAATATATAACATGTAAATGCATTAATTATAAAGCCAAGCACATGGAGATTATTCTGGTTAGTACATTATATAATTAAGATATACTGGATTATGAATTATATATTTAATAAGATTTTAATTGAAAAATCTTAATTTTATAAAAATTATTAAAATAAAATTAGGACCATTAAATAAGTAAGGTTACATTTTCAGTTTAAAATATCAAAAATATTAAAATGTAAAACAAATTCCAAAATTCTAAATTTAACACAAAAATAATGAAATATTATATCATTCTATATTACATTATTGATAAGAGGTGGAAATTTCAAGTTTCAAGTACGATCATTATGGTGATCAACAAAATTTTCAAAACTGATTCACGAAAATCTACTTTAAGGTATATATTACTATTTTTAATCAATTTTCTGATAGTTTTTTTCTCACGCTTGGCCAGACTATTGAGAATTTCGAAAAAAATGTCTTTAAAATATCATGTAAACAGTATTTTCTACCAATTTTAAATTCTGAACGAAGTGGTTAACTTTATAGTTCCAAAATGATACCCAGATGGTACTTTTAGAGGTAATTTTTCAAATTTCTCAATAATTTTTTCAAGAACGCGGAAAATCTGACATAAAAAGTCAAAATATGCTATTACCGAAATTTTCGGAAAAACAAAAATTGCTTTCTGACTTCAAAAATAATGTAGCTAGAAAATTGAAACTTTCACTAACTACTAAAAATGGTCACGAAAATATTTCATAAAATTTTCAAAAACATTTGATAAATTATGAGTTAAGTAGAGCATTTTGAAAATTTCAAAAATTTCAAATTTTTTGTAAGTTTTTATGCAATAAATTTTTTGATTTTTGATATTAAGACTTGAAAATTTAATATGATCCACTGACACATATGTCTAATTGATCTGAAAAAATTAAAAAAATTGTGGGTCAACTTTTTTTCTCTATAACCGTTTGAAGTTTGAATTTAGACGAAATTCATTAGTTTTACCTTAGATTACACACTTGAATGAACCCAATCACTGATTTAGACTCTGATTAGACATCTCGAAAACTAATTTATTTTGGAACCGTCTAAAATTAGATATATATGTTACTGTGAATGTTCGCAATTGGCGAATGCTGACAGTCATCGGTGTATGTCGACATACACCAAAATCATTGGTGAATGTTGGAATATTGATTAAACTCTTTCTTATTGTAAACATTCACCAGTGAATGTCGACATTTACATAGCGACGATTTATAGGTATATTGGGCAATGTACATTGTGAAGTATTTATAAGCGTATTAAGTTACCTGTTTAACTAACATATAATATATATAAGCATAGGTTAGTTTACTATGTGTTTGCTCGACTCCGTTTCGCTCCACAAATCAAAAACTTTCCTTGGCTTGTTGTGCAACGTGAGGACATTTCGGCTTGATAATGAATGGTATTTATCTACTCAATAAAATACTGTCGATTATCAAGCTAAAATGCCCCCACGTTAAGCTGAGGGATATTTTTGATTTGTGGAGCGAGGAGGTGTGGCCCAAACACCTGGTGAACTAACCTATACTAATTATTTTAACAAAAAATTTCTCAAAATGCATTACTATTATTATTATTTGTTTGTATTTGTGGTTCACATTGCCAGGACTATAAACTGTACTAAATATTTATGTGTGCGAATTCGTACTTATGTCAACATTAACCAATCTAGGATGTGCATGTCGACATTCACCAGGTGACTATCATCATTCACCAATTGCGGACATTCACAGTAACCTACTAACCTATATATATTATATATGTATGTATATAATATATGTATACACATTTACATAAATAACACGTGTTATAAATATCAAACATACCAAGCGCACACCCTCTGGTCGAGCAAAGTTTTTTGTTGTAATTAATTTTTGCGTGGTGAGAAATGTGAGAAAACAACACGACGACGCTAAACGATGAGACAACGAAACGCGTGAAAAATGCGTCGTCGGAACGTACGCGTCTCGACCGCTGTTCTATAGTCTGTCCCTCTTGTGTGCGGCAGGAAAAGCAAAGAGAGAGAGGACCATATGAACGCCAAAGTCGAAATAATAAAATTAATATGTATGCGAAAGATAAACACTTGTACGACTGGACGGCACACAGTACGCCACTGATGGGAAAAGAAATGCTGTAATAGTGATCATGACTATGATGACACACGCGACGACGTCGATGGTTTGGCACGGCGGTAGTGTAATAATACGCTTTTCGAGAGATATCCAGACGCACTTCCGTCCTTCAAAAATAATTTGAAGGGCCGACGTAACTCACGGCGCGGTGGTTCATGAGGTTAAATAATTTTCATCGGAGTCGGTCGTTGAAATTCTCGAGCACCGCTATGACGACGTAATGATCGCACTCCTCCCACACCTTTCCGCTCGCACCATTTTCGTCCCTTTCCCCACCCCCAAAACCAACCGTTTGTAGAACAAAAGTGTTCACATAAATACTTTCGGATTTAATCCCATTCGTGGAATATCACTCTCA
The DNA here is from genome assembly GCA_025469315.1 of Stegophylla sp. TES_Ste_2020. NCBI lineage: Eukaryota > Metazoa > Arthropoda > Insecta > Hemiptera > Aphididae > Stegophylla > Stegophylla sp. TES_Ste_2020. The sequence continues at coordinate 2,523 of JAIPRM010006155.1, read as the reverse complement.
TACCACGAACTGTGGTTAAGACCGACTATTCGGAAAACGCATAACCACTGCGTGACATCATGGACCGCATTCACCCACTCCTAACTCCCTCCCTTTCCCTCACCAGTTGTAATGAATTTGTACGATTCAACTTTTTTCTTTGGTCTTGTTTAAAAAAAATTGCTTTTTACACCGTTTTTGGGTGAGTTTTGTTTTATTTTTATGAATAAATTAATATAATATGAAATCTTCGCTAACAACAAAATTTCGAATATATTTACAATTTTTTTTTTTACGATGTATTAATGAACTATAAAGTTAGAGATAATAATAAACAATCTTTACTTTATTCTATATTGTATAAATTAAGAACATCTTACCTCCAACTCAAGCTTAGCTTACCGGAGGTAATCAAACTAATTATATATGTTATGAAAAATGTTATTGTTATTGTTTGTTTGAAAAAAATAAAATATTATTATTATTATTATTATTATCTTACATGTTAATGCCTATAATATACGTTTGTAGTTTTAGATTTAACTGTATTGTAATAATCGTTTTAATAGCTATTTGTTTATAGTCCATGTAAAAATACAAGATTTCTTTCTAAATAAATTCAGCTCGAAACAAAACAGTACTTTTACGTTTAAATATTTCATCAATTACGCTGATGATAGACTTCTAAAAAGTGTATAAAATCAAAGTCGTGTATCATAACATAAGTAAATAAAAATATTAACGACACTGATATGGAAACAGTAATTCATTTTAAAGTTAAATTTTGAATTACAATGAAATATTGTGAAAAAAAGAATACTTCAAAATTAAAACCAGCCCAAAACACTCAAAACAAAACATCACTGTTTCATTTAAAATAACTCAAGCTCTTCAGATAAACTAATGTAAAAATGTTTTAAAAAGTTAATAAAAATGAAGTCAAGCCAGTCACAACTGCTATTAATAAAAATACCATAAGTATTTGAAATAAGTAATTACACGTAGCCGGTGCATAGAATTTAATTGCTTTTACCTTGAAAAAAAAGAAAACCCAAAGAGTGTTTGTCTGTATTTATAAATTCAGAAAATGTAAAATTTACTATTTACAGGTGCTGTTTATTATGTGTTCCCGGGAAGGTTAGTTATTAAAAAAAAAAATAAATAAATAAATAAATACTCAGAAATCAGGTAGTTTTCCGTTGAACATAGACAGACCTTTAGCTTTCAAGTATCTTCATTATGAATAGTGTGATTAAACCTAATAATGTTTCTTATTATTTATTTATATTTTCGGAATGTCCGTTTAAAATGAATGATGCAAATAAGCGTATAATAAAATATATAATACAAAGTAGACTTATCGGGCTTTATATATACATTTCCGGTTGTAAATTGGGCATTGTAACTTATACTATAAACGAAAATTACCAGTTGATTAAATTTTATTAAAAATATTACAGTCAATTTAGTACACAATAATGTCTGGCTTGTGTAATTTTCTTTTATAATTTCAAATACGGCGTAGGTACTCTAGATATCTTCTCGAGTAATAAATAGTTAAATAATAATAAAAATAATAATGTTCAATTAATAAAATAATAAATAATATTTGAAAATAAGAACATTTTTTTTTTTAAATACAATATTTAATGACATAAAAAACCAAATATGCATTTTAGTTTACGATGTCTAAGCTAAACCGGGCAATTTAATATTGCCCGAGAAACGCATAATTTTGCCAGCATTGTCCCTCCAAATCGATAAGTAAAAAAATCTTTATAATTCCAATAATCTTCTTTTCCCGTTAACATTCGTAAAATCGCGATAAAAAAAAAATCGGGGAGGGAGATAAAATTATTTGTTTGTGTGATAAAGGTAGTAAATGATAATTTAATTATGTAATTTATAAAAGTCTGGGTGCCTTGAATGTATTTGGGAGGAGAGGTAAGTTCGCTCAACCCCCCAACCAGTTTCGTTTATGTTCGTAACATATATATATAATATTATTATAAAAACATTAAATCGTAATAATGATTAGAAGTAAGTTATATCTACAAAATCGTTGCAACCAACTGCCGCAAGTGGCACATCATATCTTTTTTATAGCCCACATGCGTCCGAAATCAGCCCATATGCGCCTGAGATATTTTTAATAAAAAATCTTCTAAACCGAGCAATATTACCGATTTTTCTTTTCAGCTTACATATAATAAGAACATATCATATATTTTATATACATATATATATATATGAAAAAAGCCGGACATACTTCGCACGATGGGTGTACTCGCACGACGGGTGGTATTCTCTTGACGGGCGTATTAAATTTTAAAGAAACTATAAATCATTTCTTCAGTAAAACGATTCTGAACGAAAGAAGTTAATAATATGAGAAAAAAAAATTTTCGAAAAATGTCCAAAATTTTTTTTCACATTTTCAAAATTTTCTTGCGCCAAAATCTTTTTTATAGGATTTTTTATTTATGTTTAAATTTTCATAAAATTCGGATCAAAAAATGATGGTTTTTCCGAGTCATTTTTGTC
>JAIPRM010006154.1:0-19194 GCA_025469315.1 Stegophylla sp. TES_Ste_2020 | reverse complement strand
TTCAGAATCGTTTTACTGAAGAAATGATTTATCGTTTCTTTAAAATTTAATACGCCCGTCAAGAGAATACCACCCGTCGTGCGAAGTACACCCATCGTGCGAAGTATGTCCGGCTTTTTTATAATTAGTTGACTCATTAATGTAAATTGTAATTAATATATTAAAAAATTATATTAAATTATTTTAAAGAAATATATTCCTATTAATATGTTGCAAGCTCTAATTTTATGTGCAAAATCATTATTTCCAAGTACTCATAAATATTGAATATAAAATTTATTCAATACCAATTAGTAAGGCTTTAGTACAAAATAGTTATTCATCACTTAGAATGTATTAAGTGTTATATATAAAAAAAATTTGAGTAAATTTAGGTACTTTATATGAATAAATTAACACCGAAGAAAAAATAAAATTCAAAATTTAAAGCACCCATAAGTTATGATTATGATTATTATCATTATTATAATTAGTTAAGTACTAAATTAAACGTTCTTATACAAATTATTTAATACTTATTTTGATCTACGAAAAATTAAAAATTCGTTTTGTCACACACAAAAATAAAAAAAAAAAAATACTCTTTTCTTATAATTTTCATAATACTTGTATATTTTGATATTGTTATCTCATGCATTTACGTTCGTTTTGCATAATTGAATGCAATTAATTTTTATACTAAATTAAGTAGGTAATTTCTTGGATAATATTTTTTAATTTAAAATGTTTAAATGCTATACATATTGTAATTATTCATGCTGATATTATAAATTTACTTAGACTCTAAAAACATGGTTGAGATCAAAAATTGAAGCTAACATTGCTTCATACTCACAGAGATATTTTTATTTGTATATTTGAAAAGTAAATCAAAAAAACAGCATTATATAATATTATATACATATTGTGTAAGTTTAAATTATGTTTTTTAAACTATATTTACCCCCTCCTTGAACATCATATATAACCGCCACTGGTCGAGTTGACTCCTAATGATTTGTTTGCGAATACATAGGCACGAAACGTATAATATTAATAATATGTCATAATATTTATTTCGCGGTCATTTCGGCGCGATCACGAAAACGGTCGTTAAAATTTAAACGTATTATTATTATTATACGTCTCGATCCGATTCCGGTATGTTTTGCTCCCGTTGTGAGAACGCGTTCGCGATTTTCGAGACGAACAGATCGTGGGAAATCATTTACAAACGCGTCTCGTCGTATTACGTACACAGTTTGCAGCATCGAAAACGCGCGAGTTCTGTATAATAATAATTATCGCAGTCGCTCGCGATGGAAATAATAGTTTTGCGGTCGATTTTCAAATATAAATATCGTCTAGGGGCCGGTTTTTAATCGTTTACGACAAAAAAAAAATAAAATAAATAATTAAAAAAGGCCGGACAGACTTTGCACCATGGATATTTTTGCAGGATGGGATATACTTGGTGGGCGTATTAAAGTTTAAAGAAATTATAAAATAAAACGATTCTGAACTGAGGTTCAGTGATTATACAATAACCACATAACAATAATTACTATGCTACAATGGTAACCATGGTTACCACGATTTTCATGGTTGTCATGCTTACCACGGTTGTCATAGTTACAGTAGTTGGTTAGGGGGAGGGAGGTCCAAGGTCTGGATCGTATCAGTGGGTGGGTGGGTAGGTGGGGTTGAAAGGGCAGAGGATCAAGGACAAAATCAGGATTTTGGTGGGGGGGGGGTTCACAGAAAGCCAAAGTGTTCACAGAATAGAAAAAAAAATCTAAATAAACATCATTGTAAAATCATAAGTCTCTTCACTACCATTCAGAATCTAAAAAAAAAAGGTTTCAATAAAATGGTTCTGAACTGAAGCTCAGTGATTATATAATAACCACGTAACAATAAATACTATGATACCATGGTTCCCATGGTTACCACGATTTCCATGGTTGCCTTGGTTGTCATGCTTAACATGGTGGTCATAGTCACAGAATAGGTAAGGTATTGGTCAGGGGGAGGAGGACCCAAAGTCTGGATATTATCCAGGGGTGGGTGGGTAGGTGGGGGTTAAAAGGGCAGAGGATCAGGGTCGAAATCAGGATTTTAGGGTGGGGGGTCAACAATGGCGTCAAATGTAAACCCTTTGATATAATGCGAATTTTGAAAAATGTCATGTATAAAGTACCATCTAGAGCCGATGCTTGAATCAAAAAGTGGCTCTCGGATCAATATATTTCTATACGCTAAAGTGTTCACAGAATGGAAAAAAGAAAAATAAAAATAAATAAAAATAAACATCATTGTAAAAATATCATAAGTCTCTTGACTACCATTCAGAATCTGAAAAAAAAAGGTTTTTTTCCCTCCGTCAACAAAACCGACGATGGGGTGTGTAGTAGCAATGCGATTTCTCTTCTTGCAGCCAAACGGCTTCTGTTGTTTTTCGCGGTAAAAACTCGATGACGCACACGCGTACAAATACGACGTAGGCGCACACCGGAAGCGTAATCCGAATCCGTTTTCGGGTTAGTGTCTGCAGTGAAATAGTTTTATACCACTTGTTATTGTTGTAAACTCGACGATCATAAATCTGTAAGGTATTTTCTTACATTCGATCCGTGCAAGTGCTTACGCGTAAAAAACACGATTTTTTTGCGAAACGACTTTTCACCTCCCCCTCCAACAACTAACCCGCTCTGATCTCACCACAGACCGCGTTTACGACGGTTCATCGGTGTCACATTGTTCAAAGTCGAGTGAACAAGTAACCCAGTTTCGTTATAACCAATTCTATTATACTCGTATGCATGCACAATTTTTTTCTAATTTTTTTTTTTTTTAAAGCTTATTATACCTACCATAGTGATTGTGTGATTTGTACGACGTGCGGTACGCGACGGTTCGTTTGAGAGTATTTGGGGAGGGGGGCGATTGTAAACTGCACCCAGGGTACAGGTAAAAACAAAATCACACTTGTGTAATAGTTTTTTTTTTTTTTTTTTGATGACTTAGATTGGCATTGTTATTATAAGTTTTGTACTTTCCACAGCACTTATACTTGCACAGCAAGTCGATTATCAAGCCGAAATGTTCCCACGTTGTGGGAATAGAGCTGTGGAGCGTAGCGACGCTCAATGATATTCACGGGTACTCAAACATTTGTGGTCTTCGTAGATACACTGAGTGGTGGGGTAAGTGCTGATGAAAATAATACTAATAAGTGAAGCTATCTCTAGACGCTCGTATTGCAGAGCACAATTTACATATATCCTTTTTGACTTGGATTTAAATCGGGGCACAGTATACAAAAAAAAAAAAGGTTTTTTGGGTGCAGTTTACGGATTACCGTATTTTGAGCTTAATCACGTCCCAGTGTATATATTATACTCTATTAATGTTTATCTGTGCTGACCGATGACCTCGTTTGAATCGGTGTATACAATCCCTTATGCTTTATCTCGTATACCTTTGCATAATATTATTATACTTGCAACTAGGTAGTGTTTACAAACTGTTGGACTTCAAGTCCGAAAATTTGAAAAATTCTAACTGAACTGATTGATATTGACTGATGTGATGTTGGCAAAAATAAAATCGAATGATGTGTTTGGTTTTATTTATATTTTACAACAAATAGTTATAAAGATTATGACTGTTTACATAGTAAATATAATTATGTTCTTTGAATTTTGATACCTAACCGAACTGAACTTTACTTTTTAATGTCCACTGAAACTTTATAGACGAAATATTACGCATAACATCTAATTGAACACATACGATATACTTTTAAATTTCGTTCGATAGGTTTGGTCGAAACGCAAAACTCGAGATCCAACATTATACTCATATTATATACGTGTATTATAATAAATAGGGCCTGGATTTCAATGCAAAATGCATATTTTTTTTGGATAATCTTAGGAAATGCTTTCCAACTACAAAATTTGTTTCATGTCACAGAGATCTCAAAACTAAAACTTTTATTTTGCATACTTAGATATTTTTTCAATTTTAGGGCATATTTCAGCATTTTCCAGTCTTTTTATTCGTTTTAATGCATATTTGAACAGTAACCCTTCAATTTTAATTTATAATATCTGTACATTATACAAGTCAATAATTTAAATTTAGCTAATTAAAAATATTATCATCCATGTATTTTGTTTTTTTTTCTTAATAATACTAATAAATAAATTATTAATTATTAATAAATACTAATAATACTAACAATAATTAATCTCTCTGTAATTGTTATAAAGTTTGAATCTTATTTTTATTTATGGTCACCTGGACTCGACAGACGGCAAATAGCAAAATAAATTAAAATATTAAAATGTATAGGACCTTTTTTCAGCGCATTTTCGCAATAAAATGCATTTTTAAGGGCATTCTTCGAGGATTTTTAGTGCATTTAAATCTGGGCCCTAATAATAAATCAATATATTGTCGTTACCTGTAAATATTTGACGACTTTGCAAGCAATCGGTCCGGCCGACCAGGTGACGGTCGTTCTCCATATCATGTCGATCATCACGCTCACCAGTCCCACCAACAAATCTGTTTGGCAAACACAACGTTGTATTTCACACAAGTATTAATAATAATTACACATTCTATTTTAAGTAATTACAAAAAATGTGTTATCACTGAGACGTCGAAATCGCCGCCAGAGAGTTTGAAAACGACACGGGTGATGTATAGTGTACACACACCTGTAGTCGTGTACCTTTTTCTACATACGCGCACACGCGAGCATCACATGTGCCGGGATAATCGATAATATTATTTCTCCCGTTGAAATAATGACCGCCACTAATGAGATTTATTACCCCGCGTGCACACAAACGCAAGAACGATTTGTTTTCGCCGCAGCGGAACGTCGTTCGGAAATCGTTTTTTCCAATCTCCTCTCGTCCCGACGACCCGAGAGCTTTGTTTCTCGCACGCGTTTCAGTAATATATTAATTCTGTCCGCGTGTAGTACATTATAATACTGCACAGTATACCCATAACACTATGTGTTACACTCACCGGGTAGTTGGGGTAGGGGAGGGGCAGAGTACGGTTGGTTGTGTCGACGATTCCGATATAGTTATTTCAATTTATTATTACCGATAATACGTATATCAATACGGTTTGTCTGTTTGTCGCAGTATATTGCGTGTCTCACGAAAGAACGGGCACAACTCGCGGTTTCAACTCATTGTTTTTGTTGTGGACGATAATGTCTTTTTTTGAAAATCGAATAATATACATTTTTGTATAAGGAAAAATATTTAAGTGTGTCAAAAGTACAATAACCAATTCCGAAGAGATAAACAGGCTTCAATTGTATCATAAAATTTAATTGATAACATGCGTTAGAGCTGTGGTTCTAAACGGGGGCGGTGAAGAGATTCTGAGGGACGATGAATATATTTTGGGCGATAGGGCAGTGTTGAACATAATATTTATATTACTTACATTAAAGAGAAAATATTGAAGTAAAATAAAAATTGAAATACAGATACTTCACTGAATTGTATATTTTCTGAATGTTTCCAGTAAATATTGAAACAGCCGATTAACAGATTCAAAAATTGATTGAACATTCAACTAATGAGATATGAAAATCCAGCCCAGCTTTATGAATACCAATTATATACATGTATTTTCTATTAAGTTATCAGTTATATAATTTTCAAGTAATACACCATTTTTATTCATTTATTTTTTTAAGTGACTTTAAAAAGGTTGAGAATCACTGCGTTAGAGTTTGTTTGAAGACTATGCAAGTGGTAGGTTTGGTACAATATTAGAACACTTGACCCTTAGATAAAGCACTAAATGTAATATTATTTATTGCAATAGGGAATTTTGTCGATAAAAATGTTTAATGAATCAAGCATAAGGGAGGGATAAATCAGATAAATACCAGAAAACATTTTTTGTTAATATTTATTTAAATAAATACAATTCAACTCACTAGTTTACTCACTACGTTCATTGACGCCTCTGTATCGATTCGTAAATCAAAAATATTCTTTTCTTTACTTTTTGTGAAAAACCATCTCTTAGATAGTTGAGAAATAAAATAAAAATATATTTCACGTGTTTGGGTGTTACATCTCGACGAGCGTAGCGGTATAATGGAAAGTCGTATATTCGAAGTGACGTAACTTCAAAACTACACGAGAATCAAAATAACATATTGTGTTCGATATAATATAATACAGGTAGGTGAATAAAAAATCGGAGAAATAGAACGACATCAAAAAAACAAAATACAACGACGTCAGCAAATTGGAATACGGTTCGTTTCCGATTTTTTTCTTCTATTTGCACGCTAAAAATTTTCATTGAAATATTGTTAAAATGCGTTTGGTTTATCCTCAACAAATTGGTCAGGAACATCATTGGTTTCAACTGTTATATTTTAAACATCTTTAAAATATTATATTATTAGTATATGTCACATTGTGAAGTAGTAAATTATAAAGTTGTTTTTGTAATCAGTACCCTTCTCATGTCGTTTTTTTTGCATATGTCCAAACCCTTCAAACATAGGCGTCACTAGGGGATATCGAGGGGTATCTACTATCTTGGAAATATTTTTGACCAACAAGACTGTACTGTTATGCTACATCTAAAAACACTATTGTTTTAAAAAACCAAAAATGTATACTTTAAAAAATTGTAAATTAGGTAATGAATTAAGTAATTTATGTTTTGAACTCTATAGTGGTTAACATATTAAACATTTTTAAATGCAAGTTCTTTTCACTTTGTCGGTTAGCTGCAAACCAAACCGAACTTTATTAAAAGTCATATACAGAGACTATAAGTGCAACTACTGTTTTTTTTTTTTTTTTGAGGGGGGGAGATTTTTTTTGTTAGTCCTAAATAACTATTCTAGTGACGCCAATAGATCCAAACGATCTCAGGTTAGGTTAGGTTAGGTTGAAATGGTGGTGAGAACTTGAAAAGAACTGGATTACTGTTTGGCAATGCTGAGATAAAGGATATTCATTGCCCAGGATTTGCAAAAAACTAGCGCTCTAAATTTCACACCTTCTTCTACTCTCTACCAACACACTTTTGCCCGTGCTCAATAGTCAATTTTCTACTTTCAACAAAATGAATAATGAACAACACACGTGTATTTGTACACTATTATTAATCATACTTCATTTTGACAAGTGTGTTAAATACCAACGAAAAATAATATTTTAGGAATAAGCTTTGCTGCTTTGTTCGTTTTATACTTCCGATTTTTATTATTATTTTTGTATTATATTTGAGTTTAAATTTTAAATTTCAAACAGCTAAGTTTACATCAGCAATGTAAAAGTTTGTTGGCATTTTTTTTTTTGCTCCTAAATATTGTTAAATTCGACCTTATGAATCATTTCGAAATGTGCACGATTTTATTTTCGTCTTAACTCAAATTTTAAATTTTACACTCGTCAGTTTTCATTATCGAGTAGAACAGTTATTGAGATAAGAAAAAGGGTAACATCATACTTTACCACGGATTAAGCCGTTAAATTTGAAAATTTGAATAGATCGAAAATTAATGATCTCCAACAATGTCCAAGAAACTACCAATAAATTTGTTCGATGCACGTTAATGGAGTAAAAAGAAAAAGTAATTAATAAGAATATGAATATAATATAATAAATAAAGACAATAAATAAATAAAAATACTCGCCAGCTAGCGCCAGGTGCATGATGAAAAAATTCATGCGGTTTTTCCGAGCTTTGTTGAATGCCAGTGCCACCAGTACGGCTCCGTTTCCCAGCACGATGGACAGAAACAATATCCACAGGACTGTGAACTGCACGGTCTGCGAAAAAACGATTAGTAATAATTAATTACCATTGTTATATATATATATATATATTATAAATATATCATATATTCACGATGAGAGCAGGCTGCTCCTTAACAATTGCTTTTTTAAGAGAATCAAAATCCAAATCCAAGTCTTTGGAATAAATAATTTCATAATACGAAAAATCCAAAATCCCCGAAGTACTGCTGTTGTGTAAATAAATTTGGTTGAGAAAGCCTTTGTGACTTATTTTATTTCTGTATGGAAAAACTAATATAATGTTCAAAATATTCTGCCTCTATTTAAAACACACAAACAAACAAAAAAAAAAGCTGAAACAACTTCGCACTATGGGTATTCATTTGCTTTTCGGGTTGTGTAATCGTTGTAAATTCTAAAAATAGATTATCATACCTTTAATTTGAGAGATTTTTAGATTAATTTAGTCAAGAACCGAGCCAAAAAGTCGATTTTAAGGCAAACCATCGAATTGGACAAATGTATCGTCCACAGATTTGGAACCTTGAATTTTGAAAAATGTTAAAACTGTCATAACTACCGGTCTTGAACCATCTAGACACTTTTACCACCTCTTAAATTAAAGGTCTGATAGTCTATTTTTAGAACTTACACCGTGTGAAAAGTCTTAGGTCTCTTTGAATTATGTACATGAGCTTCAGCTGCTGCGCGTGTAGACTCACTTAGGATGTAAAATACTAAATTTTCAGCTGCTCAAATAACATTTTAGAGGCTCGTCCCAATTTTTCTTCGACGTATTATGATAATATTGTGTTACGAAAATGATGGGACGTTCCCAGAGCCGTATTTAGGGTGGAGCGACATGGGGTTGTTGCCCCGGGCAGCCGAATATGAGGGGCAGGCTAATTTTTTTTATAGTCCTTTTCGAAACGTTTTCAGTGAATTTTTTTAGTTGAATATTATTTTTTTATTTTATTATTTAAATGAGATAATATTGATAGTTATATAAAGCATTGTCATTAAAACGAGCGTCTGTCGTCTGGAGACAGCTCACAAGAAGGCAAAAGAAAGCAAATTCCTTATCAGTTATCCACCTGTCGAATCAGAGAAACGAATTTTCTACCCGGATCAGAGAGATTACTCGCGTCCATATTTTTTTCAATTGCATTTTGATCGTTAATTTATTTAATTTAAGATTATAAAATCAAGTATATATATAAATAATTTGTCACACCGGGGTACAAAAAATTCAAACAAAGCCCTGGAAGTTCCTCTCTTTAATTTTGATAAAGCACTATTGTTTAAGCTCTGAAATCAACCAAAACGCACAATATTGATGATGTTCTCTGCGTACCTACCGTGAGATTTTCACAATAATACGGTTCGTTAGACGACGACGGACAGAGACAACCAACGCGACTTCCTCCTTAAAACACATCCGAAGCAAGAGACCGCGTCGCAATAATAATTATATATATATATATATATATATATATATTTACAGTATTATACTTCTGTCCGTGACACGACTCCGGCCGCGGCGCGCTAAATAGTCCGTTCGTGCGAACACTGTTAAAGACGGCGATATTTCGCCGGGTCCGCGTGACAAGACAAATTTATATCTCTCGCCTACGCGTAATATATCGTATTATCATCATCATCATCACCATCACCATCATCACCATCATCATCATTTCCCCCCCCCCCCGTTTTTCGTAAGTTTTTCACCACGTCATTCTCCTGTTTTTAAGCCGGCGCGGTTGTGTCGCCCGCTCGCGATCGGTTTTGGTTTCCGCGTCACGTACGACATTGTTGCCGTTTTTAATGATTATTATTTCTCACATATATACTTACATTTTTCTTCTTTTCCTTTTTTTTTTTCTTTTCCCTATACGCCGCGTTATTATAACCGCGCAAAAACAGTGGCGGCACTGCACAAATATACCACTTAGCGTGGAGGTTTTTTTTTTTTGTATTTTATAAAAATGCTTTTGCGGCGTTTTTACCCCTCTTTTTGGGGTGAGGTTTTCGTGGAAAGTGATTCTCACGGCATCGTGTATACAGGGTGATTTTTTAAGAGTGCTCATCCCTCACTAATTGCTGTAAAAATGCGAAAATTGGGATTTTTTTTTTTTGAAATGTTTAAATCACTATAAAAACCATGTTATCCATAATTCGTTTTTCCACGTCACCTTAAGGATGTTCTGTGAAGACGCAAACTTTTGTTTTTCAAATGGCAAATGACCTATTTTAACTGCGGAATTTTATTCGGGTTATTTTTCTGTGAATTTTGATGTATTGAAATCAACATTTGAACGAGTAGTTTTTGTAATATTAAGGAAAAAATGGTGTTTTGGACACTATTAATTAGTTACCTAAGTAGTTAGTTAATTAGTTAGGTCGTCTTATCTCATTTACCTATACTTGCAATTGTAAAATCCAATTGGTACATGGTACGATTTATCTGATAATTACTTCTGATTAAAGGTTAATTGTGTGCATTCATAATAATTATGACAAACTTTCATAAAGAAAAACAGTCTATTAACTAGCAAACACCTAAACGTTGAAACGAAGAAAAAATTTGTTTGAAACTTGGGACTATCAGGAAAAATGAAAAAGACCGATTAGAAGCAATAGAAATGTGGATTTGGAGAAAAATTAACAAAACATCACGGGTTGAAAAGAAAACAAATGAGCAAGTGTTAAAAGACGTAAGAGAAAAAAGAAATATAATAAAACACGTCATATTAAAAAGGAAAATGAAATTAATAGGGCACCTATTCAGACATAACACATTTATGAAGAATATCTTCGAGGCAAAGATCTTGGGAAAAAGATCTAGAGGACGCCCAATAACATCATATTTCCAAGACCTCAAACATCTCATGGAGGTCACAACTTATTCAAAATCGAAAAACACGGCAAATGACAGAGACTTATGTATCAGGAATACTTTGTAACAGAAAATGTCACGATAGTTTACCATTTTGTAATAAATAATACTTAATATAAAATATATGCTACTTAAACTATATACGTATTAAAAAATTAATTTGTTAAACTATATTTATTTATGAATTTATTAGCTAGGTATCTATTTGATTATATATGTTATTAGACATGTCAACATTCACTAAATAACTATTGCGAATGTCAACAAATACTGGTAAATGTCCGCATTGTGAGATATTTTAAATAATTGATAACATTCACCAAAATGATTGGTAAATGTCAACATACACCGGTGACTGTCAATATTTACTGCCACCTTAACACATCCAATACACTACTTATCCTTGGATATTTACATTTGAATATTTCAAAAACTACTCGTTCAAATTTCGATTTCAATACACCGAAATTCTCAAAATGAAAACATAGCTTTTATAGTGCCTTGGACATTAAAAAAAAAGAAACACAATTTTTGTAGTTTTACGGCAAAAAGTGAGGGTAAGCACACTTAAAAAAAATTCATCCTGTATGTAATGCGAACTAATGTGAAGCGAAGTCTAAGTTTCAACAATTTATTTATTTTTAGATTCTGAACGAAGTGAAGAAGCTTATGATTTTACAATGATGTTTATTCATAAATAATTTTATATAATTTTGTGTAGTGAGGTTGATGTGTGACAGGGGATGCTCGAGCACCCATAGCCCCCCTCTAAATCCACGCCTGAAACAATTATTACTCCAATCAGGGAACTTGATAAACTTTTAATCGTAAAAATCACCATTTAACGTTGAGTTTTCCCGGTGGCTGAGGTAGGTACTGCACTTACGTATTCTATTTTTAAGAATTCCCGTCACATCCGTTACAAGCATCGAACGATCGTTTTCCAAATTATAAATTACTAGCTGGTTTACCCGGCTTCACCCGGAAGCCGATATTCGACTATTTTATAACAAAAGATGAGGTCGAAAAACTAATATTTTCCTAAATTGTGCATTTTTTATTTTGTTAATTTCTACATTATATTTTTAATTTATGTCTTTTTTATAACTTAATGCAATTCTTTGTACGCATATACATATTGGGTTTTTGCCGAGTTACCAATATGAGAAGCTATACAGTTATTTATTTTAATTGATATCTAATTATTTACTAATTTTATCGAATTCAATTTATGCGAAAAACCTGCTCTGTGATGTCCCTTTTTATTAAATATAAACTGCATAACATTTGCATTAGTAACTTTGAAGCCAACCCGTAATAGATATTTTAATTTTTTTTTGTTTTTTGTTTTTTATTTTTAGGATACACAAGGTCAAAGAAAAACAATGACACAATAAGTGACCTAGAATTACTTCTAAATGAATGAGAAATAGTACGATAGCGGAATTTCGATGAAATAGTTTATGAAACTAAAGCCAGAACGAAACAGTATTTGTCAATCAAACTTTCAATAACTGATTTAATGTATATTGATTATTTTCCTCATCAAAGTTATATTAAATTAAAATGTTTTTTTTTTTATTAATTTAAGTCGAGAATTTAAAAATGTTAAAAACATTGTTATTATTATACATTTTTGAGGTGGGAGTTTATATAAAAATATGGCTATGGCCAACTGGATTTTTTCCCTGGGAATTGTAAACAACTATATGTGACGTTTTCGAAAAATTACGAAGCCGAGTTGACACGTTGTTATGACGTCACATCTAGACGAACCGCAATAACGTTATGATTTGTTTATGGATCAATAAATATGATTTTCCAACTCTAATGAAAAGTAACCTAACCTAATAGAATTTTGTTACATTACTATTTTATTAGCCACTCGTCTTAGGTACAAAGAATTTAAATCTGTTTAAATCTTAAATCTGTGTAAATAATATTTAAATATTGTATAGTATATTCTTCAGTGGAATCGTCAAATCGTCGGGAATCGTATTTAATTACTTGCTCAATAAACACAAACTGTACGTATATTATTGTTATTCCGAAACAATAAAAGTACCGGATATATAATTAAACAATCGTCATAAAACGGTCGTATAATTAATATAACGTCACGCGTACGATTTCCAGGCTCTCAGGATTTAATCGAAAAGTTAATTGATTTCGCGAAATACCTGTACAGTACAGTACAGGTGGGGTGGGTGGTGGTGAGGAACTCGGCCAGGTGTTTGAGAATTGTAAAATATGGATGTGTCAGGAGAATATAGAACGCAAGTGTACAAAATATCCCGTGGTATACAATATTATTATACGTACGTGTCGTATAGTTTATAAACGCGACTACACTTCGTTCCGCAGACAAAGTTTATATAATAATATACTTCGTTCGTAATACGTCGAGTCGACAATTTAATATTAAACGCAAGCACAACGCCGAACACGACGGTCGTTCAGCCCCAATTGTCGGTTAAAAAGACGCCTCGGCGTCTTATAATTAATAAAACGTTTTCTATATCTGTTGATGGTGCTCGCAGAAATAGGCGTAGGTAAGGGGGAGGTTTGGGGGTTCAAACCCCTCCCATTGTAAACTCCTAAAGGAAAAACATGTACGCTTTTCACGAGAAAAAATTCAAAAATACATAAAAACATCAATATTAGACGTCTTCGCTAACAAAAAAATACTTTTAATTCTAATAAAATTATGTTATTATATCAATATTGTAAATATATAAACGGATATTCAATGCTAAGAAATTTTTAAAATTTTTCCTTGTATCAAATTTAAAATATAATGAATATGTTATCTATAACTTTTGTGTCTTCCTGTGTTTTATCGACTTCTACATGCATTTTAATTTGTATTAGAAAAAAAAAGCAGACATACTTTGCACCACAGGTATTTTTCGCTTTTTGGTTAGGATTTTCGCGATTTTTTTAAGATAAGTAGAAGTATATGCGAGAGTAAGTGTCTTAAATTTTTAGCTAATAATATTAAAAGTAAAAAATTATGTTTGATGAGGCCTAAAAAAACAAGAGCTAGTTCAATACACCACTACACCAAAAGGGATCAGATTTTTTGAAAAAATGGTCGTTTGTATTACCTATTGTTGATAATGGGTGAAAATTTCGAGTTTCTAGTACTATTCGTTTCGGTGTTATAGCAAAATCAATAAAACTGATTTCATGAAAATCTAGTTTACCGTATATTTTGATTCAATTTTTTAACAAATTTTGCTCATTTTTTGTAAAAAAGTATTACTGAGAAAACTTAAAAATGTCCTACTAAAAGTACCAATTAAATATAATTTCAGATCTAAAAAATAGCTGTTTAAAAATATTGAGCAAATATTTCTACACGAAAATGTTGTACAAATAAAAACAAAAGAAAAAACAAACATCATTGTAAAAACACTATAGCTCTTCACTTTACTCAGAATCTGAAATGTGTACAAACCAGATATTTTCAGATTTTTCTAATTTTTTAGTTAATTCAAAAAATTATTTGGTGAATATTTCAAACGATTTCATGTTCCTAGCACCATTATTTTTTTAGTACCAACAAAATAATACTAATATTTAATGAAGAAAAATTGTTTTTGCATATTTTACTCAAATTTATAATAGTTTTCCTTACGTTTCTATAAACTCTTGAGAAATTTGAAAAATAACCTCTATTAACTATACTTACTATATACTTACTAAATTTTGGCTTAGCACAATGTTTTCAAAACTTTTGTTCCATGACTTTCATGCATTCATTCGAAAATTTAACTTTTGAACCCCTCCCATTCAAAATCTATACCTACGCCCCTGCTTGCAGAAGTCTAGAGAACCGTTCCGTTTGTATAATATAAAATGTTATCGTGTATACCAGGGGTGTCCAACCGTCGCGGCCATCGCTTTAATTTAAAAACCATTAATTAATTGTAATTATATTATATTAATGTGACAAGAAAAAAAACATTATTTAAAAATATAAAACTACAAAATATTAAACATAAAATTGACTTTAATAGTGTTTTATCTTAATTAGCTCCAATAGCAATAGCACACATTAATTAATTGATGTAAGGATTTGAATAAAATATTCTGTTATTGGAGATAAATGTCCAAGGCATCAAATCCCGTGTCATTTATCAACAAATAAAAAAAAATACCTATATATAATATTATTGCTAAGCACATGTAATCTAATACGGACGTAGTACAATTATGTAAATGACCAGACGTCAAACTTCACATTAGTTTTATTATTATTATTTTTTATTATAAATAAATATATTTAATTTTCTTTGTAATTATTATAATTGAATATTATAGCTTGTAAAAATATTTCTTCTTATTATTCGTTATGGTGAAATTATAAAAATAAAGTATAGACAAGAAAGCTATTCAGCACCACGGATATTCTTCACTCCTAGGTTTGATACTCTTTGTGGATGTGTAGAATTTAAAAAAAAAAACGATAAATCATTTCTTCAAAAAGGCGATCTGAATAATAGAAGGTAATAATGTAAGGAACAATATAATAGTTGTCATGTTCAACACAATCCTCACCATGAGTATCTGACCCGAAGTGTGAAGTATATCCGGTTTTTTTGTCTATAAGTTACTTTACTTTTTTTATCTAATAAATAAAGGAAATAAAATTAATTAAGAAAAAAAATGTTTCTCATATTATCTATTTATGTTTAAATTTTTATAAAGTTTGGATCAAAAAATGATTGTTTCCGAGTCCTTTTTGTCAAACTTTGGGAAGTTTTTTTTTTAAAAGAAAATAGAATAGAGAAATTTAAAAAATGACCTCTTTAAAGTACAAACTAAAGGTAAATCCGGTTTCAGAAAGTTGCTGATCGAGACTTTTAGACTAGTAGATCCATACGAAAAAGTGTTCATAGGAAAAAAATGAAGAAAAAAAGTAAACATCAATGTAAAAACACTAGCCTTTTCATTTCATTTAGAATCTAAAATGTATTGTTGTATTATAGAATATAATTTAATCGTTAGATTTGAATGTATTATTATTAAAAAGTATGTGGCTCACAACAACTTCTGTCTATTCAGATGTGACCCATTTTTCACGAAAGGTTGGATACCCCTGGTGGTGTATACGCATTGGATTGCGGTGAACAAGGCCGTAGCCAGCATGATATTTCGGGAGGGGTTTAGATTATAAAGACGTATTTTGACTAAATAAATTAGGACAAAAAAAATCTCAATAAAATCTGTTTGCTATAATAATATATACATTATCATGAAGTTAATGCAATTTTACATAAAATAATATTATTAATTATTATAATTGCTATATAATTTTATTTATTTTGATTTAAAAATAAATTTCAGGGGAGTTTGAACCCCGAAACCCCTCCCCTGACTACGGCTTTGGCGGAGAATAATAAATTTGAAACGTCAAAACGCTTTATCGCGAGCATTATATCGGTGACGGGGGAGAGGAGCAAAAAAAAGAGAGAGAGAGGGAGAGAGAGAGGGAGAGAGAGAGGGAGAGAGAGAGGGAGAGAGAGAGGGAGAGAGAGAGGGAGAGAGAGAGGGAGAGAGAGAGAGAGAGAGAGAGAGAGAGAGAGACAGACAGACAGACAGAAAAGAAGCAGTAACTTATCGAGCGCTCGAATCGATCACGTATAATGCACGTCTTCTGTACGTCCTAATATGGGTACGGGAAATTCGCATGATGTCTCTTTCGACTCTGCGAACACATTTCGTATATAATATAAGTGAATGACATATGATTCGACGAGAAACGAATCGAATGATTAATGTATTGCGCGAAATTCCCCTACCGCCTTATCCCCGAGTCATCGCGCTGTCGATACTAGTGATACTATCCGTGTGCAACGTGGCGATCACGATTGCATACAGTGTACAACGATTAAATAACAATTATTATAAAAACAAACCGAAGCGATCGAGTCGCATGAGAGCTTTGCGCGTTCCTTTCGTTTTAATGGAATGAAAAATGTTTTAACAAAGGACCGAATTCGAACCGAACTTACTGCAATTTTTTTTTTGACCGGAGCGAACTGAAAATTTAAAATAATTTGATAGATTGGACCGGGACTGGACACCACAGGTCCATTTATTGACCGGAAAAAAAGTAAAGCAAAGCAAAGAAAGTAAATTGAAGTAAAGTAAAGTATAGATAAGAAAGCCGGACATACTTCGCACTACGGGTATTCTTCGCTCTTCGGGTCAGATACTCTTGGATGCGTTTAAAATGATAAATATTATATTGTTCTTTATATTATTAACTTCTTTCGTTCAGAATCTTTAAAATTCTACACACTCACCATGAGTATCTAACCCGAAGAGCGAACAATACCCGTGGTGTGAAGTATGTCCTACTATCTTGGCTATACTTTACATATCATTGCTTTACTCTACTCTACTTTACTTCACTTAACTGTAGGTAGGTACATACTTTTTTTTAAAATTTTACACACCCACTAAGAGTATCCCATTCAAGGAGCGAGAAATACTCACATGACGTCCAACGCTGAGATATTTATATTATTCATTTGTTTTTTCGTTTTGTGTTTAAAGCGGCTCGAAGTGTGTTTACGTTGATTTTAGAGTCCAAAAACACTTATTATCGAAATCAAAGAGATTAAGAATATTTCCGAGGGAATTTTCATGTCGTCTGACGAAAAAGTAATGAAAGGGTTTTGATTTTTAGACTTTTCTATCGATCGATATTTTTCACAAAAACGATATGAAATTTCTTCGAAAATATTCGTCTCTGAAAATTTGGGAGCTAAAAAAAAAAAAAAAAAAAAAAAAAGAGTTAAAAATTATTAATAGAACAAAAGCTTTTTCGCATTTTGACAAATCATATTTAGTTTAGAAGATGCACGGTCCGGTGTCTTTGTTACGGGAACGCTCAAAATAGCTGTACAGCTCTGTTATTATAATAATATAGCAGTGAATAATGATAATAATAATATTATTGTTATAATACTGCGCTCGTGCTCGCGTTATCGGATTCTGCGTCACAAATCTTATCTGCAAGCGCATTCGGTTCGCACTACACATATCAAACGGACATACGAGCGCGTTTGAATTACGCAAAAACGTAAAATATAGTCTCTTTTTAACAAACGGCGGCAGTTCGTATAACGAATTTCCATTAACCCGCCACCCCACCGGGTAAAAATAATTATGGGCACGCGAGTGTGTTTTGTAAAATAAATTATTATTACAAAAGGTTTTGATGCTTATTTCAATGATGCTTATTTTTTTTTTCTGTGTACAACTTTTCGTATAGAAATACTTGTCCAAAAGTTTCGATCAGTAACTTTTTGAAACCGGATTTGCTTCTAAATGGTACTTTAGAAAGGTCATTTTTTGAATTTCTCAATTCTTCAATTTTTTGTTTTTTTTTTTGGATAAAACTACCCGAAATTTGACAAAAACTACTCGGAAACCATAATTTTTTTAATCCGAACTATATGAAAATTTAAGCATAGATAGAAAATAATATAAGAAAGATTTTGGCGCAAGAAAATTTTGAAAATGTGAGAAAAAAAATTTTGGACATTTTTTTTTTCTCATTTATTTTTTATATTATTAACTTCCCTCGTTCAGAATCGTTTTATTGAAGAAATAATTTAGCGTTTCTTTAAAATTCAATACACCCGTCAAGAGAATCCCACCCGACGTGCGAAGAACACCCATTGTGCAAAGTATGTCCGGTTTTTTAATTAATTATTATCTGATATATAATTAAAAATCAATCGCGTTCATGTTGGTCGGCTGCTGGAAAATCAGATCTCACGAAGCACTCCGCAGACGGCCCATGGTCAGACAAAATTTTCAGATGGGGCAAACCAAATTTTAGGGAGGGCGTTATAATATATAAAAACAATATTAATGCAATTTTTAATTTATTTACACTTACATCTCATTAACAAAACACAACTGTAATTTTCCATCGAATACCCATGTATAATAGAATATTTTGGGAATTTACAAAATAATTTACAATAATACTTTTATTTTAAAAATACAAAACGAATAATATTAAATATAAAAAATAAAACTTAGAGTTAGAGTTTACTTATATATATGTAAAAAATGAAAACAAAAAAAGCTGGACATACTTTGCACGATGGGTGTCCTTCGCACGACGGGTGGAATTCTCTTGACGGGTGTATTGAATTTTTAAGAAACGATAAATCATTTCTTCAATAAAACGATTTTGAACGAGGGAAGTTAATAATATAAAAAATAAATGAGAAAAAAAAATGTTAGAAAAATGTGCAAAATTTTTCTTTTACATTTTCACAAAATTTTCTTGCGCCAAAGTCTTTCTTATATGATTTTCTATCTATGTTTAAATTTTCATATAGTTTGGGTCAAAAATGATGGTTTTCGAGTCGTTTTTGTCAAATTTTGGGTAGTTTTTTCCAAAAAAAACATTGAAGAATTGAGAAATTCAAAAAATGACCTCTCTAAAGTACAATCTAGAGGCGAATCGGGTTTCA
>JAIPRM010006153.1:0-19194 GCA_025469315.1 Stegophylla sp. TES_Ste_2020 | reverse complement strand
TCCAAAAAAAAAAAGATTAAAGAATTAAATAATTCAAAAAATGACCTCTCTATAGTACAATCTAGAGGCAAATCCGGTTTCAAAAAGATATTGGTCGAAACTTTTGGACAAGTATTTCTATACGAAAAGTTGTACACAGAAAAAAAAAAATAAAAAAAAATAAACATCATTGTAAAAACACTAGCTTCTTCACTTCGCTCAGAATCTAAAAAGGTCGGGGACCGCTGCATTAATCGATCGATTTTTCACCTATCGATAATCGAACGCTAGATCGTCTTCTTGAAATAAAATCATCGATTTAACTTCTTTTTTTTTTTTTTTTTATTTTGTAATTTTGACAATCGGTTGCGAATTACCTACGACAATCGAGTAGCCTTCCCGTAATATTTGATCACATTATCACGTATTTATCAGTTTTAAGATTTTGTAATGGCAGCACGCGCTATTAATTACAAACTATTATAATACTTAATACTTATTTGAATACTATTATACTCACACTCCACGTCGAGAACGATTCTTTTGCTAACCGACGGAGGCACGCCATTGGACGCGATGCACAAGTATGACCCCATATTGGCTCGGTTGACTCTAGTCAGATTCAGGACGTTACCTTGTTGCTTGTCGACTGCAAAAAAAATACAAAAATAACATAATGATGGGATTAGAAATGTCTACTGTAGATAAACGAAGAGATACACATTGTCTTTTTTTTTATAGGTATGTATATAAACATACAACCATGAACAATGGTAAAATAAAATAATTAATGAATTTAGAATTCAAAACAGTTAACTGAAAATAATCTCGAAAATACATTGTTTTAAACGTAGTTGAAAAATAATCTGTCCAATCAACATTTCAAGAAAACTCGGAAGAAAGATGAACAAAAATGTGGAAAATAAATTTTTGATTTATGGAGATGTTAGACGAACCTTAGAATAACTTTTATATTCCGAAAATAGACATTCATCAATTTACCTAAAAACATTTTGCAGAATCTATGCGTATCAACTCCTTCATAATAACTCAGCAGTAATAACTAACAAATGATAAAAATTCAAAGTACATTGGTCATTCGTAGATGGCAGAAAACGATGAGATTTAAAAAAAACACCGAAAATTTGAAAACATGTGTTTATGTTCTGATTAGAGCAAAGGATCTAATTATACAATGTTATTGTTTATTTTTTTTTTAAAAAATATTTTATTTAGTTTGACTTATACCCAAGTTTCGTCTGAAAAATTGTTTGATGAAAAATTGGTTCTAGAACATATTATTCATAAGTAATTTTTTTTTAAATTCTCATCATTAGTAAAAATTGTTAAATTTTGTAAACTAGATTTTCATAAAAATCTAGGACACCGATTATTATTTATATTTAATAATCTCATATGACAGTGAATTTTATTGTTATTTGAGCTCTCCAAATTTGGTTCTCGCAGGGACATAGCCCTGAGAATTTTATTTCTGCGTGATCACTGTCCCCCCCCTTACAGTTACTTCAGCATCTACATGCCAGACCCCGTACATTATTAAGAGGAGCCAGTGGCTTATGAAACTCAACGTTTCCGTTAATTCTACGCGATATTTATGCGTTTAATTATCTAAATGCAATAATTTGACGCGGACTCTCGACGCTTGTGCCCCCCCCCCAACACCGTGGGTTATTATAGCGATATTGTTCCGGAAGACGGAGATTAGATTTTAATAAATAATAATAATATCGTCGTCAGCGCTTGTAAAACGTACAATATTGTCGTGTATCTTGCGAACTGTTGGAGCACAAAGGCTTATTAAATTTGTTTTAACTGTCATTATCATTAGAAGCCATCGACATAAACTGCTGGGCCACCGTCATTTTCATCGCAAACGAGCACTCACATTGTAGACTAAAATAATAATAGGTTATAAATTATAATATTATGACGCCAAAGTGTTAACGTTAATATTGCATAATACGCGCTGTCGCGTTTATTATTAACTAAATATGAAAGTACTTATGTATAAAAATAAATATAAATATATATATATCCAAAAGTATATCTGTGGCTTATTTGAGACTTCTTTTCGGGGATCAGGGATGGATCCTATGCGGCTATACACCAATCTCTAGAAATGAACTAAAAAAATCGACTTACAACACTAAAATTATTTGCGTTGTCAAAGATTCTGTTGCATATTCTAATTTTTTTTTTATAAAAAGGAGAATTGTAGGACTGAATTTTTCTTTGTTAGCGCCTGTTTGAGTTTCTATTTTGTCGCTTCCATTCGAACGCTCCTCAAAAAATTGACGTCGCGGAAAACTCACAAACATATTCGAATCTCTAAAACTTTAAGTTACCTATATTTTTATAGAATAATATAACGTTATCGATTCACGATGTTACGTCTTTGCCGTGGTAAGAAGCTTGTTGTTCGCTTCTATTCGTTTCAATGTATTTATTGATATTTACTCAGATAACGTCGTTTAAGCTGACCCACAAGTTACTTCATAAACTTCTAAAGTTTTCTTTTCATAACGAGTACACCGCAATGGAAACACTTAGAATCAACGTGAAATTAAACATCAATTATACTATAAATACATGATTATTATAATAGAATCACAACACACTTGGTCCGACTAATTAATGGGATTAGTGCAATAACAAGATATGTCTATTTTTATTATTTTTTTTTTTTCAAAAATTCGTTGTATCATAAATATTATTGTATAGGAAAAAAATATTTACAATTTTATTTGGTAGAACAACCAGTTAATTCTGATGAATATTAAAATAATTTTAAGAAAACAATGTGGGGAGGGGGGCTAGAAAAAATATAACTCCACGTTAACTTAACTCTGATAATAGTTATGAAAATATGAAATTAAAATAAAAAATATAATATGTTTATTATTTTCGGGCTATATTAACATAAATAAAATATGTCAAAACATTTTAAATTTAGAACGAAGTAAAGAAGATAGTATTTTTACAATGATGTTTATTTTTCACATTCTGAACGGAGTGAATAATGTATTGGTTTTACATATCTGTGTGTTTTCTTTTTTTCGCATTTGTATAATCACGAATTTGGGTAGGCATACTATTTCAAAAGTTTCAATCAATAACTCTATAAATCGAAAATGTTGTCTAGTTGGTACTTTAGTCAGATCATTTTATCAAAATTCTCAATACTTTTTCCAAGCGTATGCCTAGACTAACGAAACTTTAACAAATAAAACGGTAAAAAACTTTATAACCCGAATTTTCATAAATTTGATTTTATTTTTGCTCAGAATCGTTTTATTGAAGAAATGATTTATCGTTTTTTTAAATTTCTACATACCCACTAAGAGTATCTGATTCGAAGAGCGATGAATACCCGTGGTTCGAAGTATGTCCAGCTTTTTGTTTTTTTTTTTTTTCGTCACTGAAGAAAAAGATTTTCACCGTGGATATTCTTCACACTTCAAGTGAGATACTCTTGGTTGGAGTGTTGAATTTTAAAGATACGATATATCATTTTTTCAATAAAACAATTTTGAGTGAAGCTTCAACGTATATTCAATAAAAGTAACTTTCAGTATGTTTAACAATCATTATAAATGTGATTTTGGATCTATAGTAGTACTGATTGCAACTTTTAGATAAGTATTTCTATACGAAAAGTGTTTCCAGAACGAGAAAAAAAAAAAATAAACTTTATTGTAAAATGATAAACTCCTTCGATCCGCTCAGAATTTAAAATGAATTTTATTCATATCGAAAATTTTTTTAAAATGTGGAGGTATTTTGTGGTTGCATCAAGCCCTTCAATGACTGTCATCGTTTCGAGTCGAACGAAATACGATTTGCCACCAGTGATGTACGAAATTTGCGAAAAAAAAAAACCATTTAAACCGTAATATAAAAGTTAGATATCCGATGAAAGCGTATACAAGTGCACAGTCAGTGACGTGACGAACTCAAAATTATTCAGAGGCCAAATTTTTTTATGACCACCCACCCACCCACTCATCAAAGAAACCTCGAAGATCTCAAAAAAAAAAAAAGACTACTCCAATTTTTTCAAATATTTATAAACAGTTTATTTAACAATGTATATATATATATATTTAGATGCTTTTTCCTGTAATAAAATTTTTTTTACCTTATTTATTTTTATTTAATAATAAAAACACAATTGACTAATTAAACCTAAGTATCTAAGTAAATGAACGTTATAACATTTAAATTTAAAATTAAATTAAATTCAACTTAATCGTTTCATTTTTAAGCATCGATTTAAGCATTTAAGCAGATTTGTGCATGTTCTTGCAGTGTTATTATATAAATCATCAGTTGGTAGTTCCTACTTATAGAAATCGTGTAGCTAATTATTTGTTGCTGTACCTAGTACTTAAAAAATATGAGTTTGGACACCAAACCTTCCAAACCCCCGAAACATCCAAAAATCTCAGAGGCAATTGCCTCTCAAATCAGCATTCGTCACGCCCCTGTGCACAGTTAAGGTGATTTGAATTCACGCGCTACCATCATTATACAATAATAATTACGAACGATAAACGCTTTCGGATTACCGCCCGCTGCACGTTTCGGACGGAACTATAAACGAAAATTAACAAACCGATTCGCGATAAAACGCGAGATACGCGGCGTAAGCGTTATGAATTAATTGAAACCGAAGTCACGGATGGTTATGATTTACTCGGTCACACTTGACGTGAAAACAAAATGAAAATAGTGCACTCTCAGGTAGAAAATTAACTGTAATACAGTACTACAGTTTTACTGTTATCTGAACTCGGGGGGGGGGACTGAAATAATTGTTAAAACAACGTGAATAAATTAACTACGATTATTTAGAGTGAACATAAAAAATGTGTGTGATATGGTTTTAATTTTCGCTTTTTATTAGTTTTTACTTTTTGTTGATATTTCGAAACGCGTTTAAATTTATACGACCGACTACTGCGTAAAGTTTTTAATTTTTATTCCTACATAATATAAATTATTAGGTGTTCCTCCGAAGACGACACATACGTGAGATTGTCGCACACACACACAACACGTTCCTAAAAGGTCCTAAAAAATATAATATGTGTTTGTGTGTATGTTCATAACTTGTGATAAAAATTTCGGTTCTTTTACGGCTTTCGGTAGTTTTAATACGACTCTAATATTACGGGACGAAATAACCGGATCATAATTAAGGGTGTAATTACTAGTGATGGGCACTATCGAATAGTCACTAGTTCGATAGTCATTCGATAACTATTCGAATATTTAAAACATTCGAATAGACACCAAACTATTCGATAGTTACGATAGTTTTTTTCAATTCGAATTATTCGAATAGTTTTTCTCCAGTTATCACTGGAGTGATACTTATGTTGGGTTTATAACTTATTCATATTTATAAAATCATAACATTCGAACGAGCCATTCAACAGTGAATATTTTTCGATAGTAAAATCTATTTAAAAATTATTCGATAGTTTTTCAAGCTATTCGATAGTTAAAATTGGAAAACCTGCTATTCGGTCATGTGAAATAATATATTCGAATAGCATTTGATAGTTTTCTTGAACTATCGAATAGTATTTGATAGTTTAAACTATTCAAAAATGCCCATCACTAGTAATTACTGCCGGTGTTGTTGTAGTTAAAGGGCGTCTGAATATTATTTTTCGAACACAAGAGCGCGCGCGGAATCGATCGGAAATGTTAATATTATTACGAATTTAAAACATTATTATTATTATTATTATTATTATTATTTGCTACAAACTATAATAATATAATCGCATCCGATTTGATTTCCAATCGATTAAACGTCCTCCGGTCCACGGCGGCGCGACGAGTGAAAATCGTACGTTTTTACCGATTTCGAAAATGATACGTCGCGCACGTGGTATTAATTTCATACTTCTACGAAACGTTTGGAAATTTCCCGAATTCACGCGATGAATCAATGAATGTCTGTCCCGCGAATAGACGCGTAAACGTATTCTGTGTATATTATATTAATACAAACTGTATAATATTATAAATTTGAATAAATAAATATCGGAACGGGATTAAAACGATTTCGTTTAGAAAAGATAATTTATTCAGAGGTCACACGGTGTGCAGGCAATGTTTAGTTTGTCCGTTTCGTTGAACGAGGATCAAGTCCTGCAATGACGGTGGAGGCGGCGGACACGTTATAATAATAATATTATATTGTATTATTGTATAATATGTCGTTTTGTCGGAAGCGCAGTTATGCATACAACAAAATGCACGAATGAAATCACACGAAATAAATGAAACAATCAGAGTCGACCAACGATAAACTTTGACATTGGTTGTTCAATAAGTTTTTCGAAAAAAAAAACTAATATAAGTCTTCAAAATATAAATATATAAACGTAGGTTAGTTCCCCGGGTGTTTGGTCGATTCGCTACGCTCGTCAATGTCTCCGCTTCTCTCCGCAAATCAAAAATATCTCTGGCTTGCTGTGCAACGTGGGGACATTTTGGCTTGATAAATCGGCGATTGCATATACTTTTTATTGTGTAAAAATATCACGTATAATTTATACAAGCCTGACCAATTAACCATACGACCAAAAGTATACGACCAATATTTGTATCACGAACAATTTGATACGATCAATTGACTGTAACCCAAACTTAACAAAATGTAATCCTCATATTGATTGACTCTTTTGTTAAAGATAAACAATTTTAATAATTGCATTGTGTTTTTCAAATTTTTTCTCTTGTTCTTTTTTATATTTTTCTAAATGTTCTAAATTATTTTACTAAATTATCATAGTAACATCATTTACAAATTAAAATAAAACTGTGTGATTGTAATTGTAATTTAATTCGATTTCAATTAAAGCCTAACGACAAAGGTAAAAATTATTGTTTTTTTTCGAAAAACTCCATGACGGGCAAGAGGAAATCGCAATCGACACAAAATTAAGTTGCGTTCGATCTGCTGGCCACCCGCCACCACTATGTTGGGCATAACTTTTCTAAGTAAAAATCTAGATAAGACTAAATATAAGTAATTTTATCTAGATTGTTTCCAACTTTATAAATCAGGACCTAAGCACGACATTGAATTCGGGGGAGTGAAGGAGAATGAAAGCTCTTAAAGTGGTCTCGTTTTCCCATTTGACTGTCCCTCGCCGGATCGAATATCCACAGACGTGAAACGTCAATCTCGCACCTAATCACTGACAGATGGCGGTTGAACGACGGTGGCTGCGGCGGAGGTGGGGAGGCAAGAGGAGAGGTGCGATAGGGATATAGCTCGATGATCTCATTAATTCATCGACGGTACGCGGTGGTGGTGACAAAGTGTGTCGGTAAAAAGAGAAATAGGTGGGAAAAAAATTGATTTATTCCTGTAACATCCGAACCAATCACGGAGCTGTCGCGCCGATTGAAATTGCCGGAGACAATTCAATTCCCGCGGACCCCGTAATCTAATTTCACAGGTCGGAAAACCGCACACACACACACAACTTCGTGCCACGCTCATTTTACACACAACTACCCGGCTACCCACTTGTAAACTAATCCCATAAACTTTACCTTCGGGGAACACTTAGTGCGTAACATCACATGACTCGAAACTTTGAAGTTTTTATTTTATGATTTGTTGTTATTGTTAAATATATTATTATATATACTCGTATATACGTATATCGTGTAAGTATATATATGTTATATTTTTTTTTGATCCGGGTATCTAGCTCCAAGACATCAACGATTAACCGCCTCGCGAAACGTAACTTTTTCAGAGTCCATTAGCGAAATATAAATATATGAAAAAATAAAAAAAAAACATTGATAAACTTTCATCGTAAAATCTCACTTTCGATGGAAACGCTGTTTTCTTTTTCTTTTTTCATTTTTCACATTCCTCGGCGTATAATATAATTTTTTAACGTAAAAGACTTTATATATATATATATATACTAAGCAACGACACGGAAAAATGAATGTACAACCGATTGCCCTGAAGTGACACTAAAAGTAAATTATCGTCGATTAGGGACGAAATTTCAGCGCAGTGTGTACACACGCCATAATAACATACCTACGCAGTGTATACAACGGAGTTCGGCAATAAAGTACGACGGATATAAAACTGTACGAGTTTGGTTAATTAATAATTCATCTTGAGCGTTTAAGGTGCTTAACGATAAATCATATCGTTTCCCTCGCTACGCGCGCCGTGCTGCGGACCCGTGCAGAGTTTATGACGTTACGTTTTTCGAACGATCAAAATGTTTTACTTACAATTTTCGCTTCCGCCTCGACTTCGCCAATAGTGTATTATTACATTGTTTGACATATTATTATGTCGTGTGTTTGTTCTACTGATCAAATCGAATGCACAACGCGAATACGAGAAAAAGCTGATCACGTCAGTGGACCGTGTTTCTCGATTTTCTTTGAAACATATTACAAATATTAATGTGAACATGTCTAAACAAAAATGATTTAAATGTATACACTTCACAAAATTGTTCAAAACTAAAAATGTACTTCTAGCCAGCTATTTATACAAACAATTTGCCATATTAATGTACGAACGAAACAAAATTGAAAGTAAATATGTAAACAAGTGTGGAATTGAAACGTATGCCATTAACTTATTAAATTTGGTATGCATTTTATAGATTATCTAGGTTCAACAGGGTTTCTTTCTACGCTATTAAATTAAAAAAAAATTAATAATTCAAATGAAAAACTTGTACATTATAGTTAAGAACTCTCGCTTTGTATAGGAATTCATAGTTTTGGTAAGTTTTTAGCTTTTAAGTTTTAATTTAACTGTTGTAATTCATATACCCCGTCACAAGCTACGCATAATGGAGTAAATTAATAAACAATTTTTACATGTGGTTTTTTGTTTTCAGATTTCACTGTTATCAATATGGTATCGTTAAATATAAAATATAAAGTATATATAAAACGATGTAGTCTCGACTTATCAGTATTTACCGTTTTTTTTTGGTAAAAATATCCTATATACGGATAAATAAATACGGAGTCATCCAATGTTTTGGATTGCATTCGACTAAAATTCAAGAGCTATTTGTCATACAATAATTGAGTATCGATTTATTATTGTTTTATTTTAAAGGAATCTGGAGTAATTTAAGACGACGTGTGAACGTAAATTATAATACGTATTATCCGTTTCCAAGGGATTAATTTGTTATTGTTTGTTTACTTACCAATGTTCCAATCACTAATGGAACGGTATTAATTTATTTTCATTTTTTTTTCGTATAAGTAATCGAATAGCTAATTTCGACACAAGGCGGCAACAAATAACAATACACACGCCACACAGTACATTTTCTCCAGCGGACATCCAGTCACAAATGGACGATTCATCGCGAGACAATCGTTTGGAAAAAGCCCAAGTAGACATTCGACTGTTACGGTATATCATTTTATTGTTGAACATATCGAAGAACGATCTGACGGAAATAAAAAACAGTTTCAACGGTCCTGAATCGCCGTCGAGTCGTGTTACGTCGAGAAGAAATAATTCGGAATGCGAAGAATGCTTTCGATTGTCCGCCTCTAAAATGACCACTTCTAGTCCTCGAAATAATCCCAAGTAAATATAATAATATATTGAACCGTTTTTCTACTGTCGCGTTAGGTCGCGCGAAAACATATGTCACAATGAAGCGCAGTCAAAATAGTCATAATTGTATTGTTGATGGTGTGAAATGACACTGTTTCTATACCGGTTTTACGTTAAATTTCTATAGAATATCGTTTGAAACTATGCGTAGCTATCCATGAAAAATTATTTCATCCACAACAGTGTACAAACAACACGAACATCGCTGTCAACTTTTCATATTATAATTTCATATTATGTTATATTTTATTATAATATATTTTGTATTTTATATTATTAATCCTAAGTAAGTGAGTCATTGAACAACACAATTGCGAGCTATTATGTTGTGATTTTAGATTCTGTGAGGAGTGACGAAACTAGTGGTTTTACAATGATGTTTCTTTCTTTTTTTTTTTTTTTCTGGGAATACTTTTCCGAATAGAAATGCCTGTCCAAAAGTTGCACACAGCAAATTTTTAGGTCAAAATTACACCCAGATGATGGAGGTAATTTTTAAAGAAGTGATTTCTCAAAATTCTCAACTGTTTTTTCAAAACCAAAGAAAACCTATTGAAAAATTAAGTTATCATAAAAATCGATTTTATTAATTTCACTAAAATGTATAAGACTTGAAACTTGAAATTCACGAACTATCAAAAATAGTCTTATACAGAAAAGGAAACATTTTTAAAAAATGTTGATCACTTTTGCGATAAATACAGCATTTTAAAATGAACTTTTTATTCGTGATATTTTATCTAATTTAATTTTGAATTCCTGATATTAAAATCTTAAAATTTAAGTAACCTCACTCACTCAATATATGTAGAATTGACTTGAAAAAACCTCGAAAACTTCTTAGTCGAGTTTTATTTTTATAACCATTTAAACTGGTAATTTTTATCATTTTTTAATCAATTAAAATGTTATAACTCTTAATAATTAAATTGCTCTAAATATTTTCTTTTAACAAAAGGTTTCTCACGTGTTTTTCTTACATTGTAAAATTTTTTTGAAAGTGGGCTCTGATTATTTTTTTAAATCGTTTAAATTTTCATATGAATGTATAATAGCAGATTTATCTTTATTTTTATTACGTAACATATTCAATTTATTATTTTTTTTAGTATAAAAGTTTACCAATATATGGGTTAACTAAATTTATACTTTTGTTAAAACCTCATTTGCCAAATTTCAATCACAGAAGTCTCAAACTTCAAAACACTGAAACATTAAACATTTTCACGAATATAGAAACGGGCACTTAATATTATTCTGTTATCACCCATTCCAAATGTAATAATAATGTTTAATATTTAAATCTTGAAAATGTAAACGATACATTACCATAGACGAATTTCGGATAGAATTTAAATATGTAAAAATTGACAAACAAACTCAATGTTTAAGTGACAATTATTATTGTCATGTAAGCTCCGCTCAGAATCGTTTTATTGAAGCAATAAATTGTTTTTTTTTTTTTAATTTCACACTCCCATCAAGTGTATCTCACCCATGTAGTAAAGAATACTCATGATGCGAAATACACCAGCTTTTTAATCTTTTTATCTTTATATTTATAATGAAAGTATATTTTATATATTTCGATCACCATGCCTTTATTATATCATGATGTTGTTATTATTATTGTTATTATTTTTTAAGGTGTAATTTATCAGTGAGAAGAAATTCTAACCGCAATAACAAATGTAATGCAGATGAATTGGAAAACATTATGATGTCTTGTACAAAGAATAAAAATAAATAAATCGATTATGCACCCGTGAAAAAACTATTGATTGTATATCTAAAATAAACAACGATCAATTTTAAGGAGCTGAGTTAATTAATGACGATTTAAACGATTCGATTAAGTATTAAGGCTGTTCCATTATGTCGATTGATCGATATCACAATTGACTATTTAATTTTCCATAAATAATCACCACCGATTAATCGAATATTTTTCATGCCAATGATTATTCTAGTCGATTGCTATTTTTTTGTTTTTTTTTTTCTGCTATCAGACACTAAAAATCTTTGCAATGATAATTATTATAGATTTATCATTCCTTCTCCCTACCACCCATTATTTTGTACTTTTGACAATCAGTTGATAATTAAGACAATCGAACAGTCTTACTGATAATTAGATAATTACTAACTCAACCTTATTCTGACATCCATTGTACCACTTGTTTTTTTTTATTATTATTATTATTGCTATTACTATAGTTACTATTGTTCACCTTTTTTTCTTTTGTCCACCGTTATGTTGAATCCGTTTTCTCTCTTCCACACGATCCTTGGTTCTGGATTTCCTTTGGCCTTGCACGTGAGTGATATGTTCAGACCTTCCCTCACGGCCACGGTCGAAGCAGAACTCTCGTCGTCGACGATGTTGGGCGGCACTGTCAACAATAATAACACATAAAATATACATCGCCACTCACACGATCGGTTCACACACCGATACGGTGGCAAACACGGGAAAATAGAAACGTATACACAACAAAATTGCAGGACGATTGGATTTACGACTGTGTCGGGATTAAACGCAGTCTAGAGACACGAATAGAAGAATATACACACGTATATATGTAGTTTCATTAAAAATCGCCCGCGTTTAAATGTTTTGGAAGAAAAATCGTTTGCCGCGAAAACGTCCGCTTATCGAGTGAGTTTCCGATAGAGCGACTGTCGGGGAAACAATTAATAGCACAAAAAGGGACGGGTAGGCCAGGGGTAGTAATAGAACCACACTCGGGACTACGGGACTCGAAGGCCACACTGGTCCGGGGGGTAATACAGCGCTCGTGTCTATTACGAGTAAAAGGGTTTCGTATTAAGCTTAAGCTCAGAGGAAATAAATAGAAATACCAATACGGCTACGTTCTACATTTATTGAGAACACAATTAAAAGGACCTCGAACAATATAATAATGTATTATATGAACGGGTCTGTGGAAAAATAAATAAATACTTTTTTGTTTCCCTATCGCTTATGATAAAATGATGTTCACAATCATCAATCAGAATTTTTCTATTATTATTATTATTATTATAACATATTTTCGAACGATCCAACCAATTTCACTCAATGTGGCTATAATTCTAATACTTTAAAATTTGTTATAAAAACAAACTGCAATTATTTAAGTAAAGCACTCGTAAAATAATAAATAAGAACTTTACAATAATCATTTAAACCTCAGTGAAACACGAACAGATGCTAATTAAACTGCGTGCTTAATATATCATCAATTGGGTCTAAAAATTAAAATGTCTAGAAGAGATCAACACGTGTTTACGTTTACTTGATCACTGATACTGTTTCGTCTCTAACCCCAAGAAAAATAGTATATAATCAGAAGTTATTTTTTTTTAAAACGTGTGATTTATTTTCCATTTTATATTAAATTTGTTGTATTAAATCACAATTGAGATTATTTTTTTTAAACACGAGGTATTACTGACAGTGTTGAGTCCAGATAAGTACTTTTTTATCTAGATAAAGATAGAGATAATTGAGATTAAATTAATTTAGATAAAGATAATAGATAAATTATCTCAAATTTATCTAGATAAAAGATAAACATTTTTTATCTAGATAAAAAAAACAGATAATTTTTTTTTAAATCATTTTTTTTAGTATAAATATTTTTTATTTTGGTATCATTACTTAAGTTTGTTTATTATACAAAGGTTCCAATAAAATACAATATAACAATATCAGGGATCCAATAGGCAATAAACAATATTTAGTATTATTCCAAATACAATGTAGTGAATTAAACACCTATTTATAAACATATAATAATTAAAAATAAAATTTATTTGAGCTATTTTATAATCTATTTTTCTCTTTCTCAAGCATACATAATAATTTATAAAATATATGTACATATGTAGTCTTCTTTTAATATAATAATAAAAATAATAATTATAATTTTTAGTCTCTGCATTAAATCATTTTTGAGTTGATATTTATATACACAAAACAATTGTTACCTATTTAACAATTAAGTGTTTATCATTATTAACATAGGAATTGTAAAATAAGTAGAGAACATAAGTCACTGAGAGAGATCATATTATTAAACATAAATAAATTAATTTGATACAACTACATGGTAAAATAAAAAATAAAACAAAAACACAACTATTCCTGTAGAATTTCACATTTACAATAAAAGATTCAATCAAAATTAAAAAAAATTTAAATCCTCAGTTTAAAAAAAAAAAAATTATTCAGATAAATATGCACAGATAAATCAATTATTTATCTTAGATAATTTTACAGATAATTCATTTATTATTATTTATCTAGATAAAATAAAAGATAAATACATTTTCATCTAGATAATTTATCTAGATAAATCCCAACACTGATTACTGACAATAAAATATTAAAACGTTTTTTTTGTTGTTGTTGTTTACAGTGAACAGTACTCCCACCGTCATTTAAACGCGATTACTCGAAACTTACGAACACACACATTTAAGGAGAATACATACTGTTTTTGTTTGGTTTAGAGCGGTTCTGAATTAGTTCGCCCACACATAATGTTATAGCCTTAACGAAAAACGTGCAAAACAAGCCCAAACGAATCGTTAATTATTTCGTGTTTTAATTGTATACGGAAAAAGAATCGCTAACAACAAGTCGGTTAAGCGAAATATGTCGTCTTTCCATTTTTCAGTCCGTCCTTTGTTTTTGTATAGTATTTTTGCGGGCTTAAAACGAAATATAATATAAAATAAATAATAATATTTTAGTCCTAAATAAACAAAAAATTGTTTACACACTGGGTCGAGTCTAATGAAAACGTGTGTCGATGAAGTCACCGGAAACCGATGGGAACCGGTAAAGGGTTTGCGGAATTTTTACCAATAATGTTTTCAATAATTTACGGATCGTTCGCGGTTTTCTACATTAATTGTGACGTCACATCATAAATATTATACTACTATGATGACGAGTGTGCAGTGTACACCGACAGTAGCAGCTGTTAAAAGTGTATAGTAGTAGCCCCTCACTATAACGCACCCTATAATAGACGAAATCTTCCTTAAAACGGATAATTTCAATAGTCCCAGTGTAAATTATGAATGAAATTGTCTTTTCTAAAACGAGACCTCTATAAAACGGACAATTTTCGTGATCTAATATTCGTAAAAATACTCTCTGTTAAACAGAAAATAAAATGATTTAGATATAAATATACACGTAAAGGTACATACTACACAATATAGGCGCAATTAGAGGGAGGCTTGAGAGGTTTAAGCCCCTTCAAGACTACTCTTAACCCTCCCAGAATTTATGAGAATTACATAAGGTTAATACTTTTTTGGGGGGATAAATCAATATAATAAACATATTAGCCCTCCCCCCAAAAAAAAAAAAAAAAATGTTTTCCAAGTTTCGCTTATGACACTACTGATATTATGACATAGAGGTATTGTTCAACATATATTTGATACCGAAGTAATTTAAACTTTATCATTATATGAAATATCATTCGACGGTATCGTTTTACGTTGGTTATATATTGATTAAAAGCTTGAGAATGTGCTGCTCTAATCACAAATATCAGTCAAATATTAAAAATTAATTTTCTTAATTATAAAAAAGATACAAAATATGTTACTAGCAAAATGTTTTTTTTTTTTTTTTCTATGGTTTGATTTTTTAGTATTATAGACGAAACACATTTAAATATTAAGTCATAAATTATAATCATACAGTATCAAATTATGTTGTACAAAATATTTACCTAAAATATAATTTTTTTAACACAAACATTCTTGAAACATCATTTTTTTTCTACCTCTCTATGACGGAAAATTCTTTATAACAGAGAAATGTAAATAATAATATGTAAGTAGATATACTTATTATAATCTTATTAAAAATAGACATGTTTATGATAATCAAGCAATATAATTGTTATAAACCGTGTTACAAGTTATTACCGCTCGTGTTTCAATAATAAACTGAAAGTGTTTTTTTATTGAGTCAACATGAAGCATTTATTCTTTATGACGAGATCTCCAAATTACAATAAAGCAATTAAAACGGTGTATAACAGCTTACGACTGCAAATAAACTCGAGATGATAAAATAATACACGAACAATACATTTTTTATTTTATTTAGCTCGAAGCACAATACGCCCGAAGCCAACCAAATCTATATCGACATTAACGCTCTCTCTTGTAGAATCGCAATAATTTGTAAAATAAATTTAGAGTAAGGCGGGGGGGGGGTAATTAATTTAGAACAACTTAAAAAGTAGATGCATACCGTTGCTGTATTGTTTGTAAAAAACTGAAAAGTATATTAAATATATAGTGTGTAATATAATATTCTTCGTTCTGAATCGTCTTATTGAAAAAATGATTTATTTTTTCAAAATTGTACACACCCTTCAATAGTATATGACCCAAGGTGCGAAGTATGTCCGATTTTCTTGTCTATACTTTACTTTACTTTACTTTTATTGCTCACCCTATTTATACTATACTGTCCACATTCTGATATAATATAATTTTTGTCTAACAATACTACAAAATTGTCATGTATTATTTGTTTTGAAATGTATAAAGTCCAATAATTACGATTTATTTAAAAATATAATAAATAAAATAAATTAGCTCTAATCAAGCGTTGTGTTTCGAAATTTTTCGTTAGACAAGTATATTTTTTATTATTAAAGTTTTGTATGAAAACTAAAGAATTGCTAACCTAAACTAACCCTAATAATGTAATACAATGAAATAATTTGTTTTTATCTCAATCGCGCGCGTGTTCAGACTCCGTCTGCGTGATTCGTTACATAAAATATGTCTATTGAGTAAAAATGTATAAATTTGTAAATCGGATGAATAATGCAGCATTTATTAATCAATTGTCTCTGTTAGAGCGGAAAAAGAACAGGTAAGTAGTAGAGACAATATTACAGAAACGTTCTGTAAAAACCGAAATGCTTTCCGGCTTAATTTGCTTTATTTGTTCGTTATTTAAAACGATAGACGTGAGCAGTGTATTAAAAACAATATTCGCTTCTTATTCGTTCGTGATTTAACTTAAAATTTTACATAATTAACATTGTTTTACGATACATTTAATAAACAATAGAATGCATATATATATATATATGATTTGATAACAATTTCGTCTGCATAAATATTATACATTATTTAATATTTTATGATATTATTTGTTTGCTTTACGTGATACGACCGCACGCCAT
Organism: Stegophylla sp. TES_Ste_2020; assembly: GCA_025469315.1. Lineage (NCBI taxonomy): Eukaryota > Metazoa > Arthropoda > Insecta > Hemiptera > Aphididae > Stegophylla > Stegophylla sp. TES_Ste_2020. The sequence continues at coordinate 2,298 of JAIPRM010006153.1, read as the reverse complement.
TGCACCACACAATATAACCCTAATATTGAGTGCTGAACATAGATGTGGGCTAAACAAAACAGTTTTATAATAATAATAATCTGTGAAAGATTTCCAAAATCAATTTGATACCCGGCACCACTTAATTCCCTGATGTGGCCTCGGCGATATTTTCTCTCACCCTTCCTCTGGTTAAAATTTAGTCCCTTATAATTACTCTTGTCTGCGGAATTGTGCCGGTGTAATAATATTACGTGCTAATTAGTTATATTAGAAAACGAATATCATTTGAGCAAAATTAAACAGAATTGTTTGACCAAAAGTCGACTTCACCGATTTTAGCCTTCGAAGCGCTGCGCTAACAGATAGTTCTAACCCACATAAGTAGTTGTAACTTTCTTCAACGAAAGAAACTTGATTTCGTGAATATCGCCGACAATTATTTGTTAAATCTTGAAATTGAGGTTTAGATTCATTTGATTTTGATACTATTAAATTTTACATGTAAGAACTACGAATGTTAAAAATTATTTAGGATTCAATGGTCAAATAACTTAATATGCGGTATCTGTGATATAGTAATCTATGAAAGGTAATGGCCAAAATCAAAATTTCTATTAAGGTTATTGATAATAACTTAGCAATGCTGCTAAAACACAATAATAATATTATGATGAATATTGTTCTTTGAAGATTGAACCACAGAATAGACGAATGTACACAGAATTTCATTTATGATATTCCTTACGTATTGGTTTTAACCGTTATGAATTATTATGGTTTATACTACTGTAAAATGGTTAAAATTGATTTTATTTTTAATTTATTCTTAATTATTATAAGACCATACGTGTTTTATTCACTATATTGTACTTGGAAAAGTTATTAATAATTTGTTTATTGGATCCTTGAAATCGTTATATTAAATTTTATTGAAACCTATGTTTAATATATAAAATCGAGTAATGATACTAAAGTATAAAATATTTAAACTAAAAAAAATTATATATTTTTATATGTATAAAAGATGTTTATTTATTTTATAGGTAAATTTGAGATAAGTTGTCTAATATCAATAGCTAGATAATTTTGAGTTCAATTACTTGTATCATTATTTAGATAAAAAAATTATACTTATGTAGACTACGGTTGAACTTTAAAAAAATCTAAACCGAAAATGTCAATGATCGCAATGATTAAATAATACGCCGTACATAAAATTATAGTGGAATAAAAAACAGGAGTAATGGTTTGAGGAATGTACGCTGCAGGATGAGTTTGGAATTTTTTTGTGAAAACGAAAACAGTCGCAGAGTTCGGGATAATAATATTATTATTATATTATTTATTATTTCTGTACAAGACCGTAATTCGGTTTATTACGACGACGGATGCGAAAACGAATGTGTATGTAATAATATTCTTACGGTAACCATTAGAGGAGACGCGAAATAACAAAAATATTTCTCTTGTTTTGCGCGCGCACACAGTTTCCGTCCAATTCATCTCGAAAATCGCAATGCACGCGCGCGCAAAACAACAGCATAACGAATTTCATCGGACGAACGGCGAATAAACATTATTACAATACGAATACGCGCACTCATCGTCTCCACATGGATTAATACTACACACGAAGAGTTATTTATGTAAAGCGTGACTTTCAACTCTCTGTCGTATACATCGATTTGAATTTTCGCTGTATCACAAAATTGAAATAACTCGTAAAACTACGTCATATTCAAAATAGAAAATTTTATATTTTTTAAAATTTTTCGTATTCAAGTAAATCATCGAGTGTTAAAGGTTTTCACAAAATATAACGAACAACGACCGATTAATCGATATGTTACTGAACTTAATGTTATATACAAGGGGTATCCACGAGCCACATGCGGCCCTTATCGTGGTTGCATGTGGCTCTCATTTAATTATCGAAAACAATAATAACCTCATTTAATAATAAAACAAATTTTTTTTTATTCATCACAATTTAAAATTTTGAATTATTGCTTGAAGTGTATAAAGTTTGAATTTGTACTGACATTGTACAAATTACTGTTTTAGCATAAAGTTGAACACATATTATTGTTGAGATGATATATATATATATTTAGATTCTGAACGAAGTGAAATATCTAGTGTTTTTACAATGATGTTTATTTTTTTTATTTTTTTTCTGTGTACAACTTTTCGTATGGAAATACTTGTCCAAAAGTTTCGATCAATAACTTTTTGAAACCGGATTCGCCTCTAGATAGTACTTTAAACAGGTTATTTTTTTGAATTTCTCAATTCTTTAATTTTTGTTTTTTTGGA
>JAIPRM010006152.1:0-19199 GCA_025469315.1 Stegophylla sp. TES_Ste_2020 | reverse complement strand
ATTATAGTTTTATATGATATTTTTGAATACTTATGTCCATGTTATGTTAAAAATTAGGGATTTATTATCGACAACATCGATAAAGTATTTTTATGGCCTGTTAATTTAAGGACTATGAAATTACCCAAACTTAATGCATGGATAGTGGATACACGATTCTTTTATACATAAATATTAACAGAACAAATCAATAAGAGTTATTAAGATGAATCATTGTCGATTTTATGACATTTGAATTTAGTTTTAATGTACTTTAATTTTTAGTAAATTTCGTAATTGCATTTTTATAAAAAATAAATGCTTTTTTTTGCCTCTTTCAGATTTTAAGTGCTATTTTTATTATTTATATTGCCTTAAAATTCGAACCCTAGTGATATGGTAATATGTTTAAAATCAGTAGTATTTAAAATATGTTAACTGAATAAAAATTTATCATGAGAAATTATGCGTATGGTGTATAATGCATTGTACAAATCTATATTATTGATTAATAGATCACGAGGAGATTAGACAGACAATGCAATAAGAGCACTAGAAGTACATCAAATTCAAGTTGCTAGAAAATATGTCTAAACAAAAAAGATTTATAGGTTCTACAAATCTAAATATAAAGAATTATAAATTCTATAAATTAGGCTGCTGTACAGACACTTTTCAATATTAAATGTATTGAGAGAAATTAGTTTTAAACATAATACTAAACGCAAAATTAGAGCTTATGATAAAAGAGTTGTGTACAAAGAAAACCTTTTTTGACAAACATTTTCTGGACTATTTAGGTCCATCGAATTTTAATGCTATGCCTTTGTATAGACAAGAAAACCGGACATACTTCACACCACTGATACTCTTTGCACCTCAGATCAGATACACTTAGTGGGTGTGTAGAATTTTAAAGAAAAGATAAATCATTTCTTCAATAAGACGATTCTGAACGAAGAAAGTTAATAATATAAAGAATAATAATAATCGTAATTTTCAACATACCCACCAAGAGTACCTGACTCGTGGTGCGAAGAATATTCGTGGTACAAATTATGTTCGGTTTTCTTGTCTATACTTAACTTAACTTTATTTTACTTTACTTTTAAAAAATAATGAGAAAAAATAGTGTTAGAAAAATGTCCAAAATTTTTTTTTCATATTTTCAAAATTTTCTCGCGCTTAAATGTTTTTCATATTATTGTCTATCTATGTTTAAATTTCCATATAGTTTGGATCAAAAAATGATAGTTTTCGAGTCATTTTGTCAGATTTTGGGTAGTATTTCCAAAAAAAAAAAATGAAGAATTAAGAAATTCAAAAAATTACCTCTCTAAGTACCAACTAGAAGCGAATTGATCGAGACTTTTGGACAAGTAGATCCATACGAAAAAGTGTATTTACAGAAAAAAAGGAGAAAAAAACAAAAAATCATTGTAAAAACACTAGCTTCTTCACTTCGTTCAGAATCTAAAATTATTTTCTTAAATCAATATAAAAAGTCTAATTATATTAAAAATAAAAGTTACATTATAAAATAGTTGTTAAGTAAACTATAAAATTAAGTATTATTTTAATATTGTAAACATTTTATCATATATGAAATTTAGTAAAAAAACATTACTTATCATTTACACCCCCTCCTCCCCACACACAAACACACACACACACATTATTTAAATGTAATGTATTATTTTATTTAGTAAATATATATATGTACATAACTGAAAAACAAGAATTTTTCAGTAAATTGTTTACGTACTACGACTTTATTACCGGGATTTCTTTAGCAAGAACTTTTTTTCACAATCATTTTTTTCCGCAGTTCATATAATTATTCGTGAGAATGATTAATTTTTCACTGTTTTGATATTTAAATACTTTATGATTACCTAAAGAATATTTCTACTGGATAGGGAATTAAAAATTTTATGAGGTTCTAATTGGAAAAAAAGATTATTCTACGTAAAAATGACCAGTTTCATGCTAATTATAATTTTAAACTGTTTAAAAAAAAATGAGTTTAAATACCATTCACGAGATTTTTCAGGTTTATTGAAAATAAATGTAAGCAAGGTTTATTTAAATTATAGGCTTATAACACCAAGAATTCACAATTTTATTATAAAACAAATCTGACAAAACACGAGATAATTCCAAAATACGCTCTATTTATTCTAAAAGTGGTCGTATGTTTTCCAATTTTTTTTTCCCACGTTACTATTATTGATAATGGGTGAAAATGTCAAATACCTAGTTTTATTAAGTTTCAAGTAGTGGTCAAATTACTAAAACTGATTTCACGAAAGTCTCATTTACTAAATATTTTACCGTTATTCGGTAAATTTTTCTTGTTTTCGGAAAATGTACTGAGAACTTTGAAACATTCTCTGTTTAAAAGACTGTCTACATGGGATTTCTGATCTAAAAAAATAATGTATGAAATCTTTGGACAAGTATTTCTACACAAAATAGTCTTTTTTTAAAAAGAAAAGGAAATAAACATCATTGTAAAAACACTAGTAATCAAAATCTAAAATAAATTTATGAGTTAAAAACTTCGAAATTAAGTCATTTTGACCCCATGGATAAAACATTTTCCTTCTACAGAGATATTTAAATAAGCAAAGTATATACAATAAGTTTAAGTAATTGATTACATTTTATAATACAAATATAACGAACCAATAACAAATATATTATGCAAATTTTGCATAATATAATGATATTAAGTATTTTATTATGCTTTGGAACAAAATCGATTGCTTTTCGTCAGTTTAATTTTTAATTTACTAAAATGTTTTTATTTTTTATTAAATTGAAAATAATTTTCGCGTCGTGTTTATGGATACTATCGTTTTTAATTTATTATAAACCTGTCATTATTCGAGCGAAATATTTACAATATTAGGTAGAGCGGGGTAAATTTTTTTTAAAACTCAAAATAATTGTATTACAATATCAATTTATTACTGTTAATGATATAATTATTAATCTTAGTACACAGTATTTATGATGTGATTATTATTAAAAAGTGGAAAAATAACTTTTTTAGTGGATTCTTATTGGTTGATTTTATTTTTGTTATTGATGTGATTATATTTTAGTTTAGCTTAGCCAGTATCTATTTCGAATAATAGAATGAAAAAAAAAAGAAAGAAAAAGAAAAAATTTACTTATTATATTTATTTTAATAATAATGCTAATATTTTTAATGATTTCATATTTTATTCCAACATGCATATTATTGTGTTCATGTCGTTGATGTAATACACATTAAGTCTGAAATTGTAGTTTTTATTCGTATTACATATACAAATGAAAATACTAAATATTTTAATATTCATTAAAATCAATACAACACGATATTTTTAAGAACGATATTTTAATATTTTTAAGGTAAAAGACATTTTTTCCACTTGGGAAATTGCAAAGATAGTACAATATTTGTATATGCTTGTTCTCAAAAACTACGAATTTGGTCTAAGTGTGTTTGATGATGAATGGGGACAACATTTTCTTGTAAAATAAGGTCTACTGAGGTATAATTATCCTTCATACTCTTCCTTATCTAGATACGTCACTGATAGTATACACTTTTTTTTTGCTACCCCTCGATATCATCTACCTACGTATTTTTGGGAAATGAAATAAAACATAATATATAACAGAATTAACCGGAGTTATATTCAGTCGAGCAGAGTAAATATTTCTCGAAACACGAAAGTTCTATACATGCGTTCCCAAAACTAACTAAAATATGTTTTGGCGAAGTAATATTCTCATAATAACATGATTTTGATAAGCTATAGTGAATCATGATGTGATAGTACCGACCATTACATTATTACATACATCTAAAAACAGGGGTGCATTAGAAGTCAATACATGGGGGACAAAATTATTTTGCACCCCTAATAGTATTTATATATATATATATATATATTTAAGTATAAATAACTTCCAAAAAATTTTCGTCACTTCGCTCAGATAATAGCTTATTAGAAAAAATTATAATAAGATTATAAAAAAATATATATACGTCATTACTTTCGCTTGTAATTTAGATAAATCGACTTCAGACTCAGTTTGAGTAAAGTGAAAATAACCAAGTTATACATATATTATACATATATATTCACATATATTATCTAAACACTTTGCCACCCCCTCAAAAGTATCGCCCAGAGCAATTGCCCCTTTTGCCTCCCGCTTAATACGCCACCGCCTAAAAATACACAGAGAAATTATTTACCCCACACGACCAGTGACGGGTTAAGCCCCCCTCATAATATATTGTTTGTGCGATAAAACTTCTGAAACGTTGATGTAAAAAAAAAAAAAAAGCACCGTGGGTATTCTTCGCTTCTCGGGCGGGATTTGGAGGGAGTGTTAGATTTTAAAGAAACAATAAATCATTTCCTCAATAAAACGACTTTGAGTGGAAAGATCAGCTTATATAAGACAAATATACTTAAAAATTATGAAGTTTATTAATACACAGAAACAATTTTCTAATTTTTCAATTATTTCAAAATTTTTTTGCACTAACATATTTCTTATATTATTGTCTATTATTGTACTGTTATAGATTTATTTTGGAAAACAATTTGAATTTGGAATTAAATACTTGCATACCACAATAATAATAATTATTATTTACAGGGTGGAACAGAATATTAACAAGTAGCAAAATAGTCGAGAAATTATTAGGAAAAAACAATTTTTATTGGATTAGGAATAAATTGTTAATTAATGAGATTTTGGATGAAAAAAATACCGTTAATTTCAACTAATTTCATACAGGTTCTAACTAATTTACAAAAAAGTAAAGTAAAGTATATTCAAGAAAGCCGGACATACTTTGCACCACTGATATTCTTCGCTCCTAGGTTAGATAATCTTTGTGGGTATGTGAAATTTTAAAGAAACAATTCTGAACAAAAGAAGTTAACTTTACTTTTACTTTTTTTTCCTAATAAATAAAGAAAAGGAAAAAATAATTAATAAGAAAATTAAGTATTAGAAAAATATCTAAGTTTTTTCACATTTTCAACATTTCTTGCGTCGAAATGTTTCTCATATTATAGCCTATCTATGTTTAAATTTTCATAAAGTTTGGATCAAAGAATGGTGGTTTCCGAGTCTTTTAAGTCAAATGTTGGGTAGCTTTTCCAAAAAAATTTAAAAATTGAGAAATCCAAAAAATTACCTCTGAAAAATAAAAAAATACCAGTGATGCATCTTGTAAATAAAATTATCTCATATATTTAGTAAAAAAAAATGTGTAGGTATCTGTAGGAAAAGGTCTCGGTGAAGTCCGAGAAATTAAAATTGAAACAACAAAAAAACGAACTCTTTAGAGTTTATGCCTGATAGTGACTATATAGATAACTCAATTAACATACCTATAAATGTGCCGTTGTATAATATTTGATGTAGTACACTCGCGATATAGAAATCGGCAAACCCAAACTAGGACTCATCAGTGGCGTGCCCAGGAATTTCTTATAGGAGGGGATGTAATCTGGAAGTAGAGTGGGAAATAAATCCAGGACGGGAAATTATATACCCAGTCATAGGTACAATTAGGGGGAATTATCCCCCCCACGACCATTCAAAACCCCCTAGAATTTGGAAAAGTTCGATAAGATTAATACTCATTGAAGAAGAGGGGTAAAATCAATCAAATAAAACATATTTGTTCTCCTCCTCCCTTAAATTTTTTACGCTAATTACGCCAATATACCCAGTGAATTTTAATTAGAAAAAAAATATTGTTTTCTTGCTTCACTCGAAATAAATCTTTTTAAACTTTTTTGTGTCATTGAATCCTATGAATACATTTTTCAATTTAAAAAAAAAAAAAAATACATTTTGACATTTTTAGCCAGAATATAATATCAGTAAGTAAAAAGTTTAGCCAAGTTTTTATTGACAATAATTATAAATTTGTATTGGTACCTATCTTTTTTTTTAAAAAAATAAGAATTCCTATTCTAAGATAAACCTTGCGTCGTTTCAAACAACATTACATACAGGAATAGAAGTTTTCAGTTATTATCTCTATAGTTGTATAGTATAATGATTTATTCTTAATAATTACCCATATAATAGTGTTATAAAACCTTCAAAACCAATGTGGTATTTCCATGAAACCAATGGAACATTTAATAAGAATTATAAGAATAAATATTACACAATTAAAAAAAAAAAAAAAAAAAATGTAATATTTTAATTCAATAATAAATATTTGATTTTCTATCTATCAAGTAAAGATTTATGCATTTAAAGAGTAGACAAAATTAAAAATTGACAGAAACAAATGAAAATTAAAGTAAAAAAATGTAAAGGAAAGAGATACATTTTCATAATTTCTCTGCTAAATACCTTACAGAATTCAAAAATTATGATGGTATAGTAAATAATAATAATAATAAAAAGTTTATAGAAATTAGAAAAAATAAATTGTTTTGCAACTGAAATACTCCATAAGTGAATATTGACCATTTTCTTGGAATTATTTTACGAAATTGATCTTTAAAACAAAATTACGTGTTGCATACCGATATCATCGTGAAACAGTTAACTGCAATTTTTCTTCAATATCACACATATCAGCAACAGATTTGGCTGGTAGAATGAAAAGTTCCGAAGATTTTTATCAGATTGTGTGTTGAAGTTTACATTCTTTATTGCTCATGTTATCATTTTATTAATAATTTATTAGTTAGCTGTTGACTTCATAAAATTTGCCATGTTAAAAAAAATCTGTTGTTGTAATAAATGTGTGATAGCATGAGACAAGTTCACAGCTTTTGATGATCAAAGCTGACATTGTTCAATATATACAAAAGAAATTATAAACATTTAATACGCATCTACTAAGTAAAATTTATTTTAAATTTGTTTGTAAGAAAACATATCTTCACTATGAGATGTATTATCACATTCAAATATTGGCGAGAAGATAAAAAAATGTCAGAATTCGTTTCTGTTTGTTGCTCATCTATAAAACAAATGTGACACTAATTGAAAAGTAAGTAAGCTAAAATAATATATTAATTATACGAGAATAGTCTAATTACAATGATATTGTTTAAATAATAATAATAATAATATAATATTTTTTTTTAGTTACATATTAACTGAGAAAGGAAAAAAAAATGAAGAAAAAAAGTGTTAGAAATAAAATTGACAAAATTTTTTTTTCACATTTTCAAAATTTTCTTTCTTTAAATATTTTAAATATTTTTGTCTATTTATATTTTAGTTTTTATAATTATTGGATTAAACAAAACAGTTTTAAAGGCGTTTTAGTAAAATTTTGGATAGTTTTTCCCAAAGTTTTGAAAAACTATCTATAAGTTTAAAAAATGACTTTCTAAAAAGTACATTCTTGAGAAAAATTCAAAAAGTTGCTAATCGAAGTTTTTGCATACCTAAGTATTTCTATACGAAAACCCGAAGACATAAAAAATAAAAAAAATATGAATAGACACCATTGTAAAACCACTAGCTTCTTCGCTTCAAAAATAGTATTGCTAATTAGTAGTGAAACCAAAACGTAAAACAAATTCAAATAATATTTTAATACAAAATTTATCAGGTGACAGAAGAAACCAATGGTGAAGCTTACTGTAAAACAAAACACATTTGCCTATAAATGTATAAATTCTCTGAAAATTTCGGAAGAGCTTTGACCTCTCCCCCCTCCCCAAGGTAATTCAGTATTTATTAGCTACTCACGTACGGGGTTAACATCCGCGTGTACCTTCTACTAAAATAATACGAAATGCCGTTAATTATTACTCTCCAATATTATATACGTTTACGTCGTCGCGGAAATAATGATGCGTCGACCTTTACTCACATCACGCGTAAGTAGAAGAGATTACATAATAATTATCCATATGTATATTATGTCGTGCAGTGAACGGGTATGACATAAATTAATATTATTATTAATAGTTAATACCGCTCTCTATTGTGTCATATTATTATAACGTTTACTCGACAACGTCCGTCCGTATATAGATCACCACCACCCGCCACACGATAGTGTCAAATAATATGCTGGTCGTAAAATATGGCGACAATATTAATATGAATATATTAATATAATATGAACACGCGTTAAACAAACCGCCACTGTCAGCGTTAATGGCCCATGTGTGCGAACTCCGTTGGCGGCAGTGACGTATAGACGGAGTTTCCGAAGAGAGGGTGTTTTGGGTGTCTGGACACCCGCCATGAACCATATTTACAGAAATTTCAATGATCATTGACAAAAAGCCGGACATACTTCGCACGACGGATGGGATTCTCTTGACGGGTGTATTGAATTTTAAAGAAACAATAAATCATTTCTTCAATAAAACGATTCTGAACAAGGGAAGTTAATAATATAAAAAATAAATGAGAAAAAAAAATGTTAGAAAACTGTCCAAAATTTTTTTTTCACATTTTCAAAATTTTCCTGCGCCAAAATCTTTCTTATATGATTTTCTATCTATTTTTAAATTTTCATATAGTTCGGATCAAAAAATTATGGTTTCCAAATCGTTTTTGTCAAATTTTGGATAGTTTTTTCCAAAAAAAAAAATTGAAGAATTGAGAAATTATATTTATATTAAAGAAAAGATGACTTCTTTTTTAAAGTACAATCTAGAGTCAAATCCGGTTTCAAAAAGTTATTGATCGAAACTTTTGGACAAGTATTTCCATACGAAAAGTTGTACACAGAAAAAAATAAAATAAAAAAGCCGGACATACTTCGCACGATGGGTGTTCTTCGCACGACGGGTGGGAATCTCTTGACGGGTGTATTGAATTTTAAAAGAAACGATAAATCATTTCTTCAATAAAACGATTCTGAGCAAAGTTTCAAATACTATATAATAATAATATTTGGCGATAAGATTATGTTAATAAAATGATATTTAATAATGTTGTGTAAGTACAACATAATTTGTGTGCGTACTTTCGTTTGTGTGTGTGCGTGCGTGTATGTTTGCGCACTGGCGCGTGGTGTGTATAAGGTAATAAAAGTCTAAATAAAAATAAATTTTTTTAAATTTATAAATCGACAAACTCACAGTAATTAGTGTAATTAGAATTCTTGTCTCTTAACGGGAAAACATGGGTTTTAAGCTGTTTATATAATTAACTTTATTTTCCGATAATAGTTACACCTTACACCAAATAAAATTCACTAAATTTTTTCAAATGTCCATTTATAGTCATAATAACAAAATAATCCATGTGTATTTTTATTTATAGAAAATTATTTATAGTATTAATATGTATAGAAATTTTTCCGAATTTTTTTCAATCAAAACGTTGTGAAATTTTTAATTATTCATACATCAAAAATTTTCTTACACCAAAATATCCGCAATGTAATTCTTCATCTACGTACCAAGTTTCAAAAAGATCGGCTGAACCAATTATTTTTTATAAGCGTTTAAGTGTGTAATTTTAAGTAAAACTTATGAATTCTGTCAAAATTCCAAGTTTAAACAATTGTAAAAAAAAAAACTTGACAAACGATTTTTGAGATATTTTGAGTACTGTTAGAAATACATGTGAATATGTTTGTATTAAATTTTTAGCTTTTAATATTCATACATTAAAATTGTATGAATTAAAAACTAACAAAAAACGAGAAATTTCCGAAATTTTCAAAATGTTGTACGTACCCCAAAATTGGTCAAATGTTTTGAAAATTTTATGAGGTGTGCACGTGACTATTTTTATTAGTTGGTGAAAGTTTCAACTTTCTAGCTCCATTATTCTGAAAGGAGAGGTATGTCAAAAAAACAAAATCGAATTTACGAAAATTCACGTTATGCCGTTTTTTACCATTTTTTGTTAATTTTTGGGTAGTCTAGGCGTGCGCTTAAAAAAAGTATTGAGAAATGACCTCCCAAAAGTACCATCTTGACAACATTTCCGTTCTATAGAGTTACTGATCGAAACTTTTGGACCAGTATCTCTACCCGAAATGTTGTTTCCATACATACGAAAAAAAAAAAACACACAGATTTGTAAAACCAATACATTCTTCGCTTTCACTCAGAATCTAATAAAAAATATTATAAACATCATTGTAAAAACACTAGCTTCTTCACTTCGTTCAGAATCTAAAATTCTTTTTAATTTTCAGAGAAACTTAAAACATGCTTTAAAATATTGTCGAATATGCGATGCAAAATTTTATTTATGTAATACGAACAACGTTATAAACTCAGAGAAGAGGCAGTTAGATTTTGTTACATGAAATTTCTATTCAATGAATTCTTATTAAGTGTCAATTAATATTGAATATAATTTTATACTTAAATAATTATAGTAGAAATTTATAGGTGGACACCTCCCTTTAAAAATTCCTAGTTGTGCCACTGAGGGTGTTCGTATCGTAAACGATTTACTCTAAAAGTGATGAGCCCTGCTCGAAACACAGACACTCTCTAATACTATTAATGTCCTTTAATTACCGTTTGACCTACACAATGTTTATAATAATTTTAGATTCCGAGTGGAGCGAAGAAGTAGGCGGTTATAAAATGTTGTTTATTTTATTTCTCCCGTAAACGCTTTTTCGTATTGAAATACTTGTCCAAAAGTTTCGACCAGCTACTTTATAAATCACAGTTTGCCTCTATAGATGGTACTTTTGAGAGGTTATTTTTCGAAATTCTCTATGGTTTTTTCATAATTCGGGAAAAACTACACTACATTTGACGAAAATGCTTTAAAAACTATCTTTTTTTCAATCCAAACTTTAGGCAAATTGAAACATAGATAGACATTGATACCTATGAAAAATGCCTCGATGATAGGAAGCTTAGAAAATGTGAAAACATTTTTTGCAAATGCTTTTTTAACACATTTTTCGCATAAATGTTTTTTTCTTGTTCTCAGTTAATAGTGAGACATAAAATTAGCTGTGTACAAAATAATTTTTTTGAAATATTACTGCACTTATAATTTTTAAGTAAAAGTGTATTATATAAGCTGAAACTCCATTCAGAATAGTTTTATTCAAAAAGGATTTATGTTTTTTTTTTAACTTAGATACCCTACAAATCCCACCCGAGGAGTGAAAAATACCCATGGTGCAAAGTATATTCAGCTTTTTAATTCTGAGTGAAGCGAAGAATCTATTGTTTTACAATGATGTTTATTATTTTTTTTTTTTTCTGTAAATCTTTTTCGTAAAGAAATATTTGTTCATAAGTTTCGACCCGCAAATTTTGAATTATGATTTGCCCCCATATGTTACCTACTTTTCGGAGTACATTTGTCGAAATTTATCAATAGTTTTCTCAAAAATTAAGAATATCTTACCAAAACTTGACAAAAAAGGCTCGGAAACTATTTTTTGAATTCAAATTTAAAATTAAAAAAAAAAAATTAAATATCGATAGACAATAACATGAGAAGTATTTCAGCACATGAAAAATTTTGAAAATATAAAAAAAAAAATGTTTGGAAATTCTTTTTTTGCACTTTTTTTTTTTACACTTTTCTCAGTTAATAGTGAAGTATAAAACTGGCCGAGTAATAAATAAATGTTTATTGTTATTATAACAAACTTTATATTTTTTAAGTAAAATTATTGTCTTAAATAAACTGTAGTTTCGCTCAGAATTGTCTTATAGACGAAATCATTTATCGTTTCTCTAAAGTTCAATACATCCACAAGGGTATCCTGTTCGAGGAGCGAAGAATACTCAAGGTGCGAAGTACGTCCTTTTTTTAAAAAATTATTATTACCTATTCGTCTTCGTAGAAATGTAAAATTTCCTTAATATTGCTGTTCTCTACCAAAGTGACAAAAACAAATTAATGATATTCAGAGGGATTGTTAGAAAACTGGTACTCTTCAAAATTTAATTTCAAAGGATTTTAATATATTAACTATGTTCATGTAATTTCAAATCAAGCGTCAATACGCATTTGTCAATTACGAACAGGATTGAGAATAGTTAACGAAAATTCCATCTAGATATGATCAGTTGTGTGTTTAGATAGAAGTATATGACCCGTTGCCCAGAGCGGAATTTATAATGATTTTAATAAGTTACATCATATATTTTGTTTTTACGTGGATACTATAAGTTTTGACACTAGCACAAATAGATAAATCAAGACACGAAAGTAAAATAAATAGCACAAACAAATTAATAATTTGTCAAATTACAAAATATATTAAGTATTACTTAAGTAATACTTAAATACTACTATTAAGTATCTGTTTGGGAGTAAAAATGGACTGTATAAAAGAACAAAAAAATTTATAATGAACGAAAGGAAATTAATTCTTAATAATAACGGATATAAGGGCAAAATTAATAAGACTAGATTTAGTTGCGGTTGCTGTGCTTAACAGCCTACTATTTCACAAATATAAATATTATAAAAACAAAATAAACTTTACGGGACACAATTTGGGATGGCCACCCAAGGGAGAATAGTTGATTTAACTCTTATTTACATAACATATAAGTATTACAAAATAATAATAATAATAATAATTTTATAATAATTAACGAGACCCGTTTATGATGGCGTGGTAACGGCGAAAAGTATGAATTGGTGACGGGAAGGTGACGGTGTTGTCGACGGTGACGTCGACGGTGATGGTGTTGTCGACGGTGACGGCGACGGTGATGGTGACGGTAACAAAGAAAACAATAATAACAACACAAAAGAAAATATATTCACAACGTCGCACACCTGACGTCGACGGTCGGTCAGATAGTAACGGACATATGGAAAAGTTATAACACACGACTTAACAAATAAACTAATTAAGAGAACATAACATTAAGTTAGATGAGACTAAAGTGATAAGGAAAATAATTGGGTAATGCAAAAATAAATTATGTGCTCTATCTCCAACAGTATCAATCTTAAAGTATTACTTTTATGCATTCAAATATACTGTTAAATTATATGTAAAAATATGTTTAAATTATGCTCTCACATTCAACTACTTGATCGTCGTTATAAGAAAAAAAAATATTATTAATCTATCCCAGGCCATTTTGTAATAATTAGTAAATTCCTATATACATTGACATTTTAATACTTAAGAACTAAACACATACCTAAAATAAGTATATCGTTTTGTTCCAAAATAAATTTTGTGATATTTAAATTTTTTTCATATTATGAGCGAAGTGAAGAATGTAATGGATTTACAACTCTGTGTATTTAAAAAAAAAAAAAAACATTCAATATGTATAGACATACAAAAATGCGATATACGTAAATACTTCATAAACTGAATTTTCATAAATTCGATTTTAGTTTTTTAACAAAACTCCATAAATAACGAACTAAAAATTTGAAACTTTTACCATCTACTAAAAATAGTTATAAGTAGAACTCAGATGTTTACAAATACAAATATATATGTGTGTGTGTGTGTGTGTGTGTGTGTGTGTAATAGTAAATACTAAATCAAAATTAATTAAATACTTATTTAAACTTTACTTGTTTGTATTTTAAGTTAGTTACGATTGAATTTTACTTCACGTTTTTTCAACGATTTACGCATGATCATGCTTTACAAATTTTGTACAAATAAAAATCGTTTATTTGTAGAGTAACTTCACTAATATAATCTTAGGTACCTATTTAATATTACATAATATAATAAGTATATATTTTAGGTAGTTTTTTCCAAAAAAAAAAAAAATTGAGGAATTGAGAAATTCATAAAATGATCTCTCTAAAGTGCAATCTAGAGGCAAATCTGGTTTCAAAAAGTTACTGATCGAAAATTTTGGACAAGTATTTCCATACGAAAAGTTGTACACAGAAAAAAATAAATATAGAAGTAAACATCATTGTAAAAACACTAGCTTCTTCACTTCGTTCAGAATCTAAAAATTCAATAGGGGGGAATAACCCCCTGCGCACACCACTGTTGGTGAAATACGTTGAAAAAATTTTACCGCACTTAAGGATAACTTGTTCTGTAACTGCTTTATGCTATTTTTTCTTTTTTTTTAATTATTTGATAAAATTTATACACACAAGAAGATACTTTTTTTTCATTTTTTCCTCGTATCACATAAAGACGTTGAAAAAATATCAACCGAATACCTGAAAATGTAACCATCTATAAACACATATAATTTAGATTCGGATAGAGTATACAGGGTGTCTCAGCACGATTTGCCAAATGCAATAACTTTTGTTCTATTTATAATTTTTAACTTAATTTTATATTTAATTATTGCAACAACACTGCTCTATATTCATAACGTAGACAATTCTTTTTTAGCATCCAAATTTTTATACTAAAGCTTAAGAAAAAAATTCAAAATAGCTGTTTTGTAAAACTGGCTTTCAGAAAAGTTTTGGTAGCAAAATATCATGTTAATATTTGGTCTTTTATTTATTACGATTTTTTTAAACTTTTTGAAAATGTGAATTTTATTGTGTATAATGTTGAATCTTGAGCGATTGTGTGATAATTTTATTAATTCACATTTTTAAAGAATTTAAATTAATACATATTCTATATTGTAATTAAAAATTTTAAAAAATCCATCTTGAGTATTCTTCATTCCTCAGGCAAGATATTCTAGGTGGGTATATCGCATTTTAAAGAAATGATAAATCATTTCTTTAATAAAACGATTCTAAACGAAGCTTCCATTAATAATACTAGTACCTATACAATGATAATAATTAGAGCACGGATTTATACTTTCTTAAAATAATCGAAATATAATGCTTATATTCTTTTAATAATTTGGATATATGCTCGTAATATCTCTTAAAATATGCAAATATATGCTTTTATGACAATATATATTTTTTTTAATATTAAAATAGGTATGAAATTATATGCAAAACAAATTTAATAAATAATAATTAACAAAATCAATAAAACTATTGAAATATTAATTAATAAATACAATATTTTTAGATTCTAAGCGTAGTGGATAAGATTATAGTTTTACAATGATGTTTATTTTTAAATTCTAATTTTTTCGTATAGAAATACTTGTTTAAAAGTTTTTATCAGTAACTTTATAAATCTAAAAGTACATCCAGATGGTACTTGAAAGAGGTCATTTTTCAAATTCTTCAATATTTTTTCCAATAACGAGGAAAATCTGTCGAAAAAATTGACGAAAAAAGGCAAAATATGTTAGTAGGTACCTGAATTTTCATAAAATTAAAAATTGTTTTTAACATATCTTCAAAAATAATGTAGTAAAAATGTAGTTAGAAATTTGAAACTTTCACTAACTACTAAAATCAATCACACTTTAAAACACTTTACAAAAATTTCAAAAACATTTCATCAATTTTGAGTTAAGTATAGCATTTTGAATATATTGGAAATTTCTCGTTTTTTTTTTTATATGTTTTGGTGTAGGTAATAGAATTTTTTAATTTTCAATATTAAAACTTGAAAATACAATATACTCTCTCTCTCTCATGTATGTGTCAAACTGATCTAAAAAAATCTGGAAAATCGTAAGTCATATTTTTTCTCAATAATAGTTTAAAGTTATCATTATGACGGAATTCGTAAATTTTACCAAAAATATCACACATAAAAGAAAATTGGTTCATTCGATAATTATGAACTTGGTATCTAGATGGAGAATTTCATTGCGAATATTTTGGTGCATTACATTTTTTATGGACGAATAATTAAACAATTGACAAGGTTTGATTGAAAATAATCGGGGAAAAAACCAACAAATTTTATTGAAATTATTTATATTATTTAATTGAAATGATATATATTAAAAAAAAAAAATCAGTACACTCGCGAAAAGTATTTCATCTGCGGTGTGAAGAACACCCTAAGATGCGATGTGCTTTTTTTTAATGTTAAGTATATAAATAAATGACACAAATTATAATAATAAATGAAATAACCATATTTTGTTTAAATAATTTAGCAT
This sequence comes from Stegophylla sp. TES_Ste_2020, assembly GCA_025469315.1. Lineage (NCBI taxonomy): Eukaryota > Metazoa > Arthropoda > Insecta > Hemiptera > Aphididae > Stegophylla > Stegophylla sp. TES_Ste_2020. The sequence goes on along the minus strand of JAIPRM010006152.1, from coordinate 3,270 downwards.
TTATCCTTTTAAATCAACAATTTCAATTAAAATGTAGTATTTTTAAATACAGCAAAAAAATTAATAAATGAGTAATAAAAAAATAGTTACTTCATTAACTAACCTTATGGTGAAATATTTCAATACACTTACTCATTATATATTTATAAAAATTAGTCAAATATGATTTTATATGAAATATGTATTTTAACTGTGTGTATTACTAACCTCTTCACTACACTCAGAATGTAAAATTTCAAAATGGTTGTCTATTAAAATTTGTTACGTTAAAAGTATATCAAACTTTTGGAATTCTACCTCAATGTGTTCGTTTTAAGTTAATTTAATTATTTATATACGTTTCTTTGAAATATTAGTAACCGAGATTTTCAACAAATTAACCTCGTCCACGCCAAAACTGCTAATTATTTTAATTGATTGACAGTAAATCGATAAATTTCATTAGGGTTTCTCAATTTCTTCGTTTATTTCGTCCTCGTTGTCGTTTGAAGTGACGAAAGATTGATGTCAGTGCTATCTTCTTCAGTGCTTAGATTTTGGTCGTTCGAAAAATAATTCCACACCTCGCACACGTGTTGGCAACGAAGTAACTTATTTTTGTAAGCATCGATTATTAAATTTCGCGTCAAAGTTCAAATTTTCCACAATAAACATAGGCAGAAATTTGATTCAATTTTTAGGGGGACTAAAATAATCCAAGTAAAGAGACTCTCATTGGCTTTGCCCTCACATCCTTTTTTCAACGTAAAAATATAACACATTAGTTAATATGAATATTAATATATTCTAATGAATGACACTAAATAACGTACGTTTCATAAAACTTATTTTTTATTTTATTTGAATAACATATTTGCTGATAAGAACAGAAATATATGTTATTAAAATAAAATAAAAAAATAAGTTTTATAAAACGTACGTTATTTAGTGTTATTCATACTAAATAACACATATCAACAAAATAGTTGATACATCTTTTTTCTATGTACCAAACCTATGCTGAAGTTAGATATTCTAAGCAAAGTTTTTCTTATCCTCATAGCCAAGAAACTTCTCTCGCAAATTTTTGAACTGATTGGTAAAAAATTGTGAAAGCTATTTTAATTAATTGAGCCAAATCCGGAAGTATTTATTGACTTGTTCTCAAACGACTCAAACAATACTTGTATCACGTCTCTTAAATTAATATTCATATCAAACCTATTATTTTGAACTGCTTCTTCGCCATCATAATTTCATAATTTAGACATTCTTTAGATACATCCATCAGAGAATAAATATAAATATAAAATAACACAGGTATTAGTAATTACATTGTCAATAATGAATTAACTATAATACAATATTAGGTATTTATAGGATAATGATTTATAAAATTAAGACTGAAAAAAATCTATAGTTGAGCTATAATTAAACTTTCTGACGAAAAGAATTATTTTTTATTTATTATAATTGCGTCCAAGATTGTACTTAAACATTCATTCTAAAATAATCTTCTGCAGTTAACTGTTTTGTGTTTTCATTAAATAATCACTAGTAAACGTATTGACACAGTATAATGTTTTAAAAAATTTGGTTTTGTTCTTTTTCTTTTTGATCCTATATGACAGTATAATTAATAGTATAAATTATAATAGATAATTATTAAAACAAAACACAGTAATAATATTATTTAGAATTAAGGCTAATTTTTTTGGGGGGTGGGGGCAGGCTAAGCCCCTTAAGCCCCCACTGATGTCCGTCAAATGGACTAAATGTTTTTGGTATTTTAGTTTCAGCTAAGTTAATGTACTCATTGTATCTTAGCTATAGGCTTTAAGTTTTAATCAAAATTGACATTTGGTTTTGATGTTTTTGTAAATATCTAGTAATATTTAGTCGATTCAATCAATTGTACTTCATTTAACAATGATAGCGTATTTTCAACCCTTTTTACTATGGATTTATTACTTTTGAATTATTCTATATTGATTTATATGTTAGCGACCCTAAATAATTAATTGGTGACCACCAAGGGGGTCGCGACTCCCAGGTTGAGAAACACTGATCTAGAGGCAAATCGTGGTTCAAAAAGTTCCTGATCAAAACTATTGGACAAGTACTTTCATTCAAAAAAGGTTTGTAGAAAAAAGAAAGGAAATATAAACATCATTGTAAAAAACATTAGGTTACTATGACAAAAGGCATAAACATCCTATTTCTAATCATCATCCATGGACATACAATGCCAATCTGTGCTTACTTGAACGGCAGTAGTTAAGTATAAAAACTTACCATTGAGTCGACCAAATATATTTTCTCACGAATGTGATTATATTACTTATTACTTATGCCAGACAATAAGTTACACGTCTATACGTAAAGTTACGAGAAGATGATGACATGGAACGTGAATTTGTAAAATGTGAAAATGTCAATTAGGTACGGTGAATAGTTTGCGCGGCGTATTGAATAGGCAATTTAGGACCATTGGTGTTCCCGGTATTAAGACAAGTTTTAGAAAGTCATATTTTAGAATGCCGAGATTTAGAATAGCAAGTTTTAAAAACAATGTGTTTTAGAAAATAAAACTTTTAGAATTTCAATTTTTAGAAATATTTTAATTTTTGTTTTTAGATTCTGAACGTAGTAAAGAATCTTATGATTTTACAATGATGTTTATTTTTTTTTTTCTTTTCTCTTTCTGTAAACACTTTTTTGTAGTATAGAAATACTTGTCCGAAAGTTTCGATCAGTATCTCTATAGAACCGGAATCACATGCAGATAGTACTTTACAGAGGTCATTTTTCCAATTTCTCAATACTTTTTCCAAAAACGGGGAAAAACTGTCGAAAAATTGACGAAAAACGGCAAAATACGCAATTACCGAAATTTCCGTAAAATTGAAAATTACTTTTTGACAAAACTTCTAAAATAATGCAGCAAAGGACTTAAAATTTTCACCAACCACTAAAAATAGTGACGAGAAAATTTTATAATAATTTCAAAAAGATTTAATCAATTTTGAGTTAAGTACGACATAATTGAAAATTTCAGAAATATCTCATTTTTTGTTAGTTTTTATGCAATAAAATTTTTGATGAAATTTAATATAATCTCTCTGACATATATATCTACTTAATCTGAAAAAATCTCAAAAATTGTTAGTCAAATTTTTTTTTTATAACCGTTTGAAGTTAGAATTTCGACGTAATTCGTTAGTTTTACCTAAAATCACGCACTTTAACGTACATATAAGAAAATTGGCCAAACTGATTGTTTTGAAATTT
>JAIPRM010006151.1:0-19203 GCA_025469315.1 Stegophylla sp. TES_Ste_2020 | reverse complement strand
TTTCCAAAAAAAAAATTGAAGAATTGAGAAATTCAAAAAATGACCTCTCTAAAGTACAATCTAGAGGCAAATCCGGTTTCAAAAAGTTATTGATCGAAACTTTTGGACAAGTATTTCTATACAAAAAAGTGTTAACAGAAAAAAAAAAAAAGAAAAAAAAAATAAAAAAATAAATAAATAAACATCATTGTAAAAACACTAGCTTCTTCACTTTGTTTAGAATCTAAAAACTAACAATCGCAAACCCTACAGATTGATGAAAACCACTGTTACAGTACGAAGCCATCGGTGGTGTGTCACGATAGTCCGCAGCGGATGAACCCGAACACGAAGTGGATTGATAAAAAAAATAAATAAATAAAACGGTCAGCCGCAATAACAATATGCATACGTTTTACCCCTGGCCGCCGATGTCGGGTCTCGGCGGACAGAGATCCGTTTGACGTGCTCAGCCCGTAGGTCTACAATAATAATAATAATAATAATAATAATGTAGAATAATGGTCGCGATCACGGTCTCTCGTGGAAAGACATACACAGGTTGATTTCAATATTAACTCGGGGACTGGCAGTGTTTCGTTTGAAAAATGCATTTCGTAACTCGGAATTTGAAATGAACGTTCTGGAACGGAAAGCGTGTTTTTTTCGAAAACGTAGAAACCGCAATAACAAGGACGTCACACTTGCAATGCATTTATAACAGTCGTTTGGTGTTTTAGATTTTAAATGGACCGGAGAAGATAGTGTTCTCATAATGATACGTTTTCGTTTTTTTTTTTTTTTTACTTTTTCGTATAGAAACACTTGTCCAAAAGTTTGGAACAGCAAACTTTCGAATGACAATTTTCGTCTAGATAGTATTTTTAAAAGTTAACTTTTCGAAATTCTCAAAAGTTTTCTCGAAATTTGGGACAAACTGAGCAAAAATACATTAAAAACTATCTTTTTGTAATCCAAACTTTATGAAAATTTAAATACAGATACACAATAATATGAAAAATGTTTTGCTGCAAGAACATATTTGGAAATAATTTTTTCTAACACTTTTTTCTCATTAAATTTGCTTTACCTCTTCTTAGTTAATATAGTACTATATAATGTAGACTGTTTACAAAAATATTGTTTTTTTTTTTTTTTTTTCTATTATACGAGTATTAAACTTCACTATTTAATATTTTTCTTAATTTATGAAGTTAAAAAAAAACGAAGGGGGCTCTCATTGTGCCTGTCTTTGTAATTTGATTGATTTATTTTCAGTCGAAATAAAGCGAAGTAAACCTAAAAAAAAAAAAAGAAAACCTAACATTCTTCGCACCATGGGTATTCTTCGCTCCTTGGTGTCTTGGTGGTCGTATTAAATTTTAAAAAAACGATAAATCACTTCTTCAGCAATACGATTCTAAGTGTAGGTTCAGTTGAAAGACAATTTCACTTAAAAATTATAAAGTTTACCACAAAAGTGGTATTAATTACAAATTCAGTTACAAATTAGTTACAAATTCAAAGGAGTTCAAAGGTTTTGGTATTGTTTTTTAGGTGATGAGAGAGTGCTGAATCCCCCGAGGCCACGCGGATTATTTAAATCCCCCCCCCCCAAAAAAAAAAAAATAAAATAAATGAATAAAAAAAATCTTTTACTCTAATCACGCTAATGAACTTTACTGATATACACGTCTAAGGGCTCTGAAATAATAATCTCAAAAAAAAGTTATACCTCTATGAATGCGTCTATGCAATATAGGGCACTGATGACGTGCGTTCAAAAGACAGGTCCGTGTCGAAACGGTTTCTCGGCTCGTCCGGGCCTCGGGAGAATAAAAATATGTTCACGTTCCAAAGACGCACGTTTTTCTACGGCGAAAAATCCCCATCGTCACCGCGAGTAATAGTCCCCTTATTCTGGCAGCACTAACACGACGACGGCGGGACGAAATTCCCGGGTTCGCTTTGGTTAGCCCTCCGAAATGGGCGGCGGCGTAATAAACTGTATGTCGGGGGACGACGTATTGCGTGGGTATAATGTAACGCGCGCGCGCGCGCGTGACGTCACGCGATAGCTGTCGCGTTTGAATTTATATTATACGGCCATCGAACGGCGATGCTATCGGCTATAATACAACGGGCGCGTTTTTTTTTTATCAAAAAGGTCCCCCCCCCATCCCGGCCCGGACTTCTTCGAATGTTTGTCATATTTTTCTCGAAATTAAATTACTACCACACTCCGCGCGGGTCTCCGTCCGAACAGATTTTCTTTTATGTTCTAATATAATAATAATTGAACGTGTACCGTGTTAGGACGGCGGGGCGGGCGAAATGTCGCTTCGGAGCTCGCGGGCGCGTAAATCGTCCGAACCCGCTGCTAAAAAGAGTCTATTGTTTTTTTTTTTTTTTTTTATTTATTTATTTAAAAACACACCCCGAAAAATCCAAAACGTAATATCTCGGATAAAATTCTCGGTTTAGGTCGGTGCGGTCGGCAGACTGGCGAACTGACCGACCGCGAAGATATTATTATTTATTTATTTAGATTCCAATCGACCGTATTGCGGCAATAATAATGTTATAATATTTATTTGTACATGTGTGTATTATAAAATATGGAGCCGCAATTTGTATGCGTTTTGCACGTTTTCCGTTCCGAGTGAAGCTAAGAAGCTAGTGTTCTTACAAAGACGTTCGTTATTTTATATATGTATTTATATATTTTTTTTATTATTTACTTACATATATATATATATATATATGTGCATACTCTTTTTTATTATTTATTTACGTTTTCGTATAGAAATACTCGTCTAAGAGTTTCAACTAGTGATTTTTTGAATGCAGATTGTCCTCTAAAATCTAAATAGTCCTTTAGAAAAGACCATTTTTCGAAACTCGATTGTTTTCTTAAAATTTGGGAAAAACTCCCCGACATTTAATAAAAATATTCGGAAACTATCACTTTTAAATCTAAACTGTAAGAAAATTTTTAAAAAAAAGATAGAAAATGATATGAAAAATATTTTGGCGCAGTAAATTTTGAAAATGTGAGACTTCTTTTCCTTATCATTTTTTTTTATTTTTAGGAAAATTGCCTTTATTTCCTTTTTTTTATTTATTAGACAACAAAATAATAAATTAAAGAACAGTAAAATAAAGTAACGTAAAGTTAAGCAATGTTAAGTATACGTTATATAAGTTGTTATCGTTTATTCAGTTTATGAATAGACACGATTTGATTACTAATCGACAGGTATCGCCTAAAGTTCTTTTTTGTGTTATATTTTGTATAGTGCTTACGAACGAATGAGATTTTATTTTTTTTCATCAGTCGTGATAGTACAGGCAGTATCGATTGACAGCGTCCGACGGCTCGTATTCTTGTATGTGTAATTTTAAACGATCAGTAAAATTCAAAATAACGCCATAAAATTTGAAAAACGCCCTAAAAATGCATTTAAAATTAAATTCGTCAAAAAATGCAAAAAAAAAAAAAATAAATAAACGCGAAATAAAACTCATATTATAATAACCGGCTAACGTTTTCCGCTAACGGATCTAAGTTTTGGAATATCAGAAAAAAAAATGCCATTTCATCATAAGCCCAGCCCTAGTTATAAACGTGATGATATTTGAATTTTGCACTTTGGTAGACTAAAAACTTCCGGTGCGCCGCCAAAGAGGATCGGGAAAAATGGGAAATAATAAAACGTGTGTGTGTGTGTGTGTGTGTGTGTATGGGTGTGTTTAGGGTAACCGTAGCCGAGCGAAGAGCTACGGCGACGACGGTCATTAGAGTCGTCGAATTTGCATGATACAACATTAGCCCCGTGCCCCGAATGTGAAATATTCGTATTTACATATTATTATAAAACCGCGTATACATAATATGTCGGAATATTGCATGTATACACGGCATATGGACGCACCGGCCGAGGGTCGTTTTTTGACGACGGAATTCGTTGGGGCAACGCGAAAACGATAACTGCCCCGGGACCTCTTCGCGTTTATATAACACTCTATATACATATTATTATACGACGTATACTTCCCCTAGTCCGGTACCGATTTCGGTTTGATAATAATTATTCAACGTTATTGCGATTCAAAAGTTTATACAATTAAATCGAAAACTGGGAAGTAACGAGTTACTATGAGAGTTATGAAATAGTGATTAGTTACCAAAAATCACTAATTTCTGTAACCGAACGAGTTACTTTTTCCCCCAAGTAACTTAACGAATAAAATAACTGTCATAATTATGGTTTAAAAATTTAATTTGTGTGCAATTGTTAATATGAGGCGTCTGGTTTCGAAACCAGCTAAAAGATAATTTTTTCAAAATGGATTTTTTTTTCATTTTCTAAATATTCACACTGTATTACATAGGTAGTTGGTGAAAATATTGAACATCAAACAAGGCTATATAATCGATATTAAATGAGGACAGAAAATTGTGGTTAGTATCAAAACTAACGATGTTTATTTCAAATCAAACCATTATTAAACGCATGTTTTTATCTGCTCTGATAATAGTACTCAATTTTTTTCGATTTTCGTGAAATTAAGTATTGACTATAATTATGTTTTATTTGGTTATTATTTTTACTATTAGGTAATTATATACATAAAATTCAAAATGTTTTTTATATTTCTTAAATTTTCCAGTGTTTGTTTCAAAATCACCTGTCTCATAAAGTCAATTTCAAAACCAGCCATAAGTGAAAAGAAAAAAAATTAAATTGTTGGTTTCAAAAACAGCCATATGCTTAAATTCACAACAAAACCAGCCATTTTAAAACTATAAATTTATTTAACTTTTGTAATAATATTTTTACAAAATATATTTTCACATACAATATGTGTACCGTTCAAAGGTTTGATTTCATATTTATTATAAAATTATAGACCAAGTATTTTACGTTATTTTCGTTTTTTCTGAAAAATTTCGAAAATTGCTTATAGCTGGTTTTGAAACTAGACGCCTCATATATAGTTTAAAGCAATAATACGACCAATTTAGATGGGTTTTGAACGGGACATCGTTATCCTACTCTTGTAATAATAATATAATGTGTCTATAATGTAATTACACCAAAATCGGTTTTTTTTTTTTTTTTTTTTCGAGAAATGATTTATTCTTTTATTCCCGTCAAAGTCGCCATGCCCACGAATATCCGTATACCCGTAGTGCGAAATATTTCGTTTTACATTATATACATACAAAACACGACGTGTTTTTTAATCGTTTTAAAAATGCGCTTTCAATGTGAAATCAATAAAATAGAAAATTTCGCCGACGCATGCGGCGGAAGAACAGCTCTCACGTCCGTCCGCTAAGCCGCGATAAACTCGCTTTTGCCCCGAGCGCGCGATCCCTCGGGACGCACTCGGGTCCGGGGATGCTGCGGCCACTGTCGTCTGCCGGAACGCTTTATTGACCCTCCGAGCTGGACCACGTGCACACGACCGTACGTTTGCGCCCGCAGAGCACGGCGGTCTGGGACCTACTTTTCACGCGGCCACGGACGGAAACCGGGAAACAACACGAACGATGAATGTCAACGATAACGCGTTTTTGAGTTTTTATTTTCGATTCGACTATGTTTACACGCGATACACTTTACACCGGTTCACGGAATAAACGCATATTTTTTTACGTATTTCTAAAAGTGTTGTAGTGTTTTTCACTACAATGATGATTGATTTTTGTATTTTATTTATTTTATTTCGCACGTTTTCGTGGAGAAACACAAGTCCAAACGTTTCGACTGGCAGCAAACTTTTCAATTCAAACTTTTGTTATTTTTCAAAAAAAATAATATAAATATTTTAAATAAATCAATTAATTGAAAAACAAAAAGTACTCAAGTGTAAGTAATACGAAATAAAATCAAAAAACAAGATATTAAATACACTTTATGTTTGGGTTTATAGATTTCCATATCAATTTTATTTTTCAATAATACAGTCGAATTATTTCGAATCGAGTACTCGTTAGGTTAGAGTTCAGATTGGCCAGAGTATAAAAAAAAAAACCTGAGTCAAGTCGAACTCTAATTTTTTCACACCAAAATAATAACGGAATTAAAATACTCAATTATTTGAAATATTATAAAAATTACAAAATCGTGTAGAAGTCGTCGTGTGTATTAATATGTCAGTGTATAATTTTTATTTATTATTATTATTTTCTTTTTTTTTTTATCAAAAAACAAACGTTTTGTACACGTGCACGACAAGATTAAGAAGGTGATTAAAAATAAAACATGAAATATTTTGTTAAAGAAGCTGTACTATACTTGATTTTTATTTATTTTTTCACAATTAAATTAAATTTATTACTATTTTTGTAGCTGATCCTCATTAACCGAGACGACGACGAGGGCTACACCGGAGACGGTTTGGCCGGCCAATTCGCTTTTATTACTAGGCGAGTGTGTGATTTGTGAGTTTGGCATGAAGTCGTCTATAAAAGCGTACGGCTTCCTGTACATACAGTTTTAGTTTTAAGGTCGTCGTGAAGCATTATATTTGAAATAATATATTATGCAGTAGGACGTAGGTGAGCTTTCTCAGAGTGATATTTATAAACGCTCGAATTTGAATAAAGTTTGATATCACATACCACAAATTAATTGTAACGCAAACATTAAAAACAATAATTCCGGAAATGCCACGAAATGAAATGAAATAGTAATGAACAAAAAAATAAAATAAAAATCAGATATAAATCCATATACCAAAATCATTTTCAAATGCTTTTATTGATGTACGGTTAAGATGTACAATATACAGTTAAAAATGGTTAAGTGTGAATTTAATTAATTACAAATATGCAAAAAATAATTAATTGGTCTTAAAAAGTTTATGAATATGTTTATCCGACATACTGTCGAAATATTACACAGGTGCTTTGTATTTTTGCTATTTTAAATGGCAAAAGGCAACTCACTTTTTGAATTTACCTCTAAGGTCTAGATTGTAGTATTGGAAGGTCATTTTTCGAAATTTTTTATAACGTTTCCAAAATTTGGGAAAGCCTACCGAAATTTGGACAAAAAACGTCACTAAATTTTTTTTTTTTAATCCATACTTTATGAAAATTTAAACATAGATAGACAATAATATGAATAATGTTTTGGTTCAAAAATTTATCGACTAAGAGTAATTATTTATACTCACAATTTTAGTAAGCAAATTATAACCGTTTTTATAAGAAAACGTTGGCCGAATACGAGTCAGCGCGTGAACTTTCATATCTGACAACCTGTCTTTGAGCCTTTCGAGTAAAATATAATATCTATTCAAAATTGATTTTAACCATACGCCTTGCGTTACTTACGAAATACATGAAATTTGAAATTTGAATTTTTAAAATGAGCGAATTCTCATTCGCCTAGGACAAAGGCGAATGATTTAAAATTCGTTTTTGTGCGTAGAAGGTTTTTTTTTTTGCTTACAAAATAATAGAATGTTAAAAAAAAAAAAAATAAATTCTCATATTATTTTTCACAACACAGAAATTGAAATTTGTTCCAACGCCGCCGTCGTTGTTGCCATATGTTACGCGCTAAAATTACCGTATTACCATAATATTACGTTTACGGTCGATACGTGTAACCATATGACGTCACGATGTATAATAATATTATTATCGCGTTATGTATAATATATAAATTTTTGTAAAATACTAATAATAATAATCATGCGTATCACATCCGCATTTGGTTATGGAACGCGTCTTTCGTGACAGACAAACATCACGTCTCGACGTTCTGCGTCACGAATGAGATATTATAATATTAGGGTTGAGAAGGTGACATTTGGAAAATATACATGCAAATATGCACCAAAATAATCGAAAATATCTATTAAAAATATGTTTTTAAATGCATTAAATATGCATAAAAAACAAAAAAAAAACAGTAATTATTAAAAAATGTATAAAAACTTTCATTTTGATAGGCAATGAAATAAAATAAAATATTTTGTACTCATAAATAAAACAAATTTATTGCATTAAGTATTTGAACTTACAATATTTTGAATGGTAACGATAGTCCGAATAAAACTTATTTTTTTAAACGGAAAAACTTCTACAAATCTAAAAAAATCTAAAAATATTTTATAAATATTGTAAATCTGTAATTTTTTTTTTTTTTCCATATCGATATATTTGTGTTATTTTATGTTCAAGTTCTATTTTATGGGATACATTTTACAAAAAAATACATTAAATGCACTTTTTTGTAATCAGTATCAACAAGAGGCAAATCCGGTTTCAAAATAATGCTGCTCGAATTTTTTGGACAAGTATTTCCATACGAAAAAGTGTCACAGAAAAAAAAAATAATCATTTTAAATCACTAGCTTCTTCATTTCGTTCAAAATCTCAAATTCCCACGGGCACATCTACAATTTAAATTTCTGTTTTATCGTGATCGAGGCCCTTTATTTTTTTTTTTCAAACGAAACAACTAACTTCGGAACCGTTTATCAATTTTTTAGAGGGTCGATATTATTCTCAAAGGTCGTGAACTTGACCGGATATACGTCGTCGATTGACAATGTATAGCAAATGAAAAAAGACGTGACATGCTTCACATCATGAATATTCTTTGCTCCACGGGCGGGATACTATAAGTGGGTGTGTTGAATTTTAAATGAACGATAACCAAATCGTTTTTTTTTTTTTTTTTTATGAAATGATTTTGAGTGGAGCTTCAGTAAATTATAAACATCAATAATTGCCAGTCATTGATTGGATAAATATGTTTAACAATTATTGTTGCATACTTACATTCTATCCGAAATTTATCTATGATAAGATATTGTTGATGTTTTCATGATTTAAGGTTAATAGCTTTTAGAATGGGTAATAACAGAATAATGTGTGTCCATATTTTACAACATGTACGAAAGATGATTAATTTTGATGTTTTTTGAAGTTTTTCTAGAGAACATTGTTGATGCAAATTTTATAAAATACTTTCTTCAATTGTTTATCTGATTGTTGGAAAAAAAGTAGTTTCTACTAATGTTTTGAAAATATTAAACAATTTAAATGGAAATCACAAACCACGTTCACCACACTATAATAATTTTGATATCGGAGGGGCTGAGCTTCTCCGAATCCTCCCCCCAAATTTTGCCCATGGCGGGAATAATAACATAATACGACGAAAATATTATTTCAAAAGCACGCAAATCCGACCGAGGTCTGTCGGTCGATCGGTCGGCGAAATCCGGATATCTTTTGCGCGCGCTATAACCGCATTTTTGTTGGCCCGGCGAAAAAATAAAATTGACTCGCAAGCGCAGAAATCGAAGTGTATTTCCAACACACAATACTTCGGCTGGCTCGCGTTCACCCTTCTCACACAAAAGCCATAAATAATAAATGTATCGAAAATACTTATCGGGAAAAGTGTGTGTGTGTGTGTGTGTGTGTGTGTGTGCGTGTGAGCGTTGCCTATAACGTTATTTATTACAGTTTCGAAAGTTTTCACCAGTTGAGAGACATTTGTAAATTATTTCGGGTGCCCGATAATATATTATTAATCTAGCGGCGGCGGCGGACTTACAGACATACGACCAACTGTGTTGTAATAATATGTATTTGGGAAATTCTCGCGACCATACGCGACCATTCCGTTCGTGGCGTATACAGGGTGGAAAATAAAATATAATAATCTCTATGAAATTTATGATAAAAATACACCTTCATTTTATTTATTTATTTATTTATTTATTTTTTTATTGTCAGTACTATTGCTGCAATATGACTTCTAAAAGAAAAAAAAAAATTTCAAAATAATAGTTATCGTGATAATCAAAATATTATATTGTCACCACTCGAATGCAGGGCCGGCGCTAGGGCAGTGTAACCGGTGCATCTGCACAGGGCCCCGCGCCAATGTGCGGCCCCGCAGAAGCAGATTTTAGTAGATAGAGAATATTGTTAGCCAGTTAGGTACTGAATTACTTGAAAGTTGGAGGGTCTATAATACAATGAGAATCATAGGCGTGTGCATGATTGAGTTTCAGATACCAGCCAATATCAATATAATTTTTGATTTGTTCCAATTTATAAACGCCAAAAAAACGTATAGATTGAGACCAAAAAAAATCTACATCCGTGCGCACGTTTGTGTGTTTAACATATAACATAAAACAATATATTCATTGTCAAATCCTATTTTCAAAATGTTGTGTGTTCAAATGCATAGTTGTATACCCAGGTTTAATTTATTTATTTTTAAATAAGTAATTTTTGTATTTTTTATTTTATTACATTTAATCTATGATTTAGTTTAATAGCATAATTAAAGTGTTTTAAATTTGACCAAAATGTATAAAAGTAAGAATAGTTTAAAGAATAGTTAAAAAAAAAACTATTTTGCACGGGGCCCCGCGATTCGTAGCTCCGGCCCTGCTCGATTGTATGCAGAATTATCATCCAATTTCATATAAGACTTAATTTTCACCATTTTGGCACCACCGTGTTGCTAGGTGGTGCTGAAAATGAAAAAAAAAATTACGTGACACGTCTTTTTTGGGAAGGATTTCGCCAGAAATATTATTTTAATATTAAAACGTGGATTTGAAGTAATAACAATTTTTTGTTTTATTTTCAAAATTTCTACATTAAAAACACATTGTGTCATACTGTTTTTTTCGTTTTCAGCCCCGCCAAGCACCACGGTGTTGGATTATGTTTTTTTTTTTTCACAAATATGGTCAAAAATTATATCGTCTGTAAAATTATATGAAAATTCAGCATACAATCGAGTGGTGACAATATTTTTCGATTAACATAAATACAATTACATACTATTATTTGTTTATTTTTTTATAGAAGTCATTTAGCACCAACAATATTGTAAAAAATCAAAAAAAAAAAAAAAAGGATAAGAGGTCATGTTTTTATTTGTTGCAATGATCAGGAATTTTTAAACAGATAACCCTTGCTTTTCTCGCACCCTGTACATTCCAAAAGGTCACATATTACGAAATTCGTATAGTAATTTATTATCGCGTCGCGCGATTTAATATTATATCATATTATACGATACGACTGTACTTGCTGTTTCTATGGCTGAAAGTTTTTAAACAAAAACGGAAAATAAACACACGTTTTCGTCCGGCGCACACTATTCGTTTCGGAGCATATTGTGTGCGTGTTTCGCCGCTAAAATGATTTAAACCCGGCGGCACGCGCCTGTGTACGATAATCACAACGTTAACAAAACATTTTGTTAATTTCTATATATAAGTCATACTTAAAAAATTTAAAATAAATGGACTAATTTTTTTTTTTGGAAATTATATATCTTATATCTATAATTTAACAACGTATTTAAACGAAATATTTTGGAAAAAAATCCTATTTAAGAATATGAAAAAACTTTCAGAGCATATTTAACTGCGGATTTGAAACTTTTTGGTGCATAAACACGTGTTTTTTAGAGTATATTTCGTGACTTTTTAGTGCACATAAATCTGAGCCTCAACCATTATACATATATATATATATATATATATATATATATTAGTACGTCATATAAACCTAATGGATTTATGCCGAGACTTTCAATTTAAGGTCATTAAACCCAGGTTAGTTCGTTGCGACCGATGTCTATTATAGTTTGAAAAATATGATATCAAAATATAACTCAATTATTTGGCTGTGTTTTATAAATATCTTTAATTCCAATTAGTTGTTTCTAAAAAGTTATGCATTTGTCCATATTGGTATTTGGTTGTATATTTTTTTCTGGCGAAAATCTTTTAAAAAGAAAAATGAATTACATTTAGCATTTTACATTGAACTTAACTTACAATTTTTTATTTTCTTGATCCCTTTTTTTTAACTCAACCGAATATTTCTCATTCATTTATATTTTCAATTAGCTTTATTGACTTTATTTTAAGAATAATTTTAATAAAAACTCGCCATTTTCAGTATTGATAAATTAAAATACAATGTGTTGATAATTTAATATCGTTTTTCATTTTATGATTATATTATGTTTTATTTTATTGTTTATTGCAATTATCATTGTTGCTTTTAATTAACGACATTCGAAAAATCCCGGTTTGACCATTAACCGAGAGAACGACATTTTTAAAAAAACGGTTAAGTCAGTTACCAATAGCGAAATCTTAAAACATTTATTGGTCACAGTAACCGGTGATGAAAACCCCCCAAAAAAAATGTTAAATCCAAAACCGAAACCTGTTCCAAACCTTGAAGTATATGCCACGTGATCTATATAATTCTGCACGTATTATATAAATGAAAAATAGTGGAGGTATTTTTTTTTTCTTTCTCGTGACTCGTGAGATATTCGAAAAAAGTTTATACGATCCAAATTTATAAAGTTTATCCGGTGGCGACTGGATCGGCTTGAAAGTTTTTTTTTTTTTTTTCCCCCGGACCGATATTTTATCGCATTACTTTCCACGGACGCGCTCTCTTATTTACTCTATCAAACCTAAAAACACGATTTATCAATTTATCTCAATAAAATATAATGTATTCTATTTTACTCGAGACATTGATGCACGAGCGACTCCCTTTTTACGAACACTGAATTCGAATATTTTCACTACTAGAACCCAAAAATGTTGATGATCTTTGCGCGTATAAAATCGTATCTCTGAAAAGAAACGAAAATTTTTTTAAATTGAAATATTTTTCATTAACGTGCGAACACCAGTGACCAATTTCGTTTTGCATTTTCAATTAGAATATAATCATTTATTTCAATTTCACTTCATTTTCATCCATTAATTGAAAAAAAAAAAAAAATCGAAATTTATTAATTTTTTTCAGTTTACAATTTTCAAATGCAAATTACAATTGTACAATAAAACTGTAATATATATATAATATGTATTACTAAATACGAAAATCATTGTAAAACAGTTTTCAACATTTTATCACTCGTCTTATACGTAATATTTGATAATTATTATATTTTACTTTATTTAAAAAATAAAATTTTAATACACTCATTTTCATGTAAATAATTTGAAGTTACTCATTTGAATGTTGTTGCCTAGAAGATATAAAAACGCAAGACCAAAAGTTTTTAATGCATATTTATGAATAATTAAGGGATTTTTATATTTTTATAATAATTATAAAAAATAGCATGCAATTATAATTATATTGTTATTTGCTGCTAAATATTGTAGAAGTTATTATCACCGTGCGAGAAAAATCTGTTCGACAAATTGGGACGTAATATAACTTGTTTGAGCGAGTGATTCATTTTAGTAAATAAAAAATACTCAGAGAATATTCTTTAATGCAAGTGAACAATGTAAGATATTAGTAACTTTTTGAGTGATTGTTCAAATTATATTTGACAGAATGATAAATATTCAGGTAAGCATAAAAGGGAGAGAAAATGTATTTTAATCTAAAGTAAATATAAGTTTTTTTTTTTTTTTTCAAAAGTTTACCACTGAATTATAACATGAACATTTTGAAACACATTAATTGATTTAACTTTAAAGCGCATAATTTATGTTTTTTCAAAGCCAACTATACGTAGGTATATGATATTTTTATAGTTTTAGATACTAAATGATGCATATTTTTGAATTGTTTTTTTAGAAACACTTTTTCAAATCGAAAAAGATATCTATAATTCTCGTCTAGCCACTTTATAGACTTAAAATTGCCTTGGTACAAGAGACAAAATTTTCAAAAGTTTATCTATAAACGAGGAAAAACTACTTCAAATTTTAGTAAAAACAATAAAATATAGCGTAAACTATATCGATTTCAGTAATTTGGTCGTACTCAAAACACATGAAATATACTAGAAATTTGAAATTATCACCACTTAATAACAATAGTATTATATGAATTGAAAAATTTTCAAAATTATTTACCATTTTCGCAGTAAGTACACAATTTTGAAAATTTTACATTTTTATAAGTTGAATTTCTCATAAAATTAAAAATTCTTAATATTATTAGTTGAAAATTCAATACAACCTTATGCATATAAGTATTTAATGTCACAGAAAAATTCTGAGTAAATTTTTTTGATTATTATCGTTTAAAGTTCTGCTAATATTTTTATTTTTATTAAAATAGTTTGAGTCATCGTATAGCAAAAGTATAAGAGTTATTATATTTCAAAACACGAGTCAAGGAATAGATATGAATCGTTGCGTCACAATTAACAGAAGCTCCGCTGAGAATCGCGGTTATAAAATCGATAAATCATCGAAGAAATGATTTAAATTGTCTTGAAAATTCCACCGTACACACCGAGAGTATTCCGCCAGAAGACAAAATGAATAATTAAACGTATTCATAATTTATGTATATATTATTAGTTTAAGCGTTTTGCGGAGAAATTCCTAAGTGTCGAAAATAAACGAGCGAGCGGTATGCATTTCTCACGCGCACACTTTGCGTAACGTATCCGCGTGCTGTCGGGAATAGACGCACTTCCATTATAGAAGAAAAATAAAAAAAAAAAAACACTGAGAACGCATGTTTCGGACACGTTTCAGAGTTCATCCCCGGAATACACAAGTTCCCGTCTGATGTCTTCCAGCGGCGGCGGCGGCTTGAGTGGCGTAGCGTTTTCTGCCGAACCATGAAATTTTATACGGAGCCAAGAGACGGCTGAGTACGTCAATGTCGAGGAGAGATTTTTTATTACACACCGAGTGATCCGAAGAAGCCAATGTTTTTACAATGACGTTTATTTTTTATTTATTTATTTTTTCATTTTTTTTTTTTTTTTTTTTTTTTTTTTTATGTGTCACTGTAGGCGTTTTTGTATATTTGTCCGACAGTTTCGACTAGCAATTTTTTTTTTTGAAACCGGATTTCCCTCTGGACGGTACTTTAGAGTGGCAATTTTTCGAAACACACAAATCAACCTCTATTTTTTTTAAACACGTTTAAAAAATAAGTACCTACTCGCTTTTGCCTTGAATTCTTCTTCACCGCAATAGTGCGTTTTAACGTCATCATCGATAACGTTTGAACATTGGTTTTAAAAATGTTTAAATAAAAGTTTATGACGGCCACATAATATTTCAAGTCTTTATTTTTTTTTTGTACCATAAAAATCAGTGTACGACCTAATCTCGTCAAATTTGGAAATAGCGCGTTATGAAACATCACCTGTCGATAAATAGGTTATAAAATTTACCTGTAAAACTTTTTTTATGTGATTCTGAAATAGTTAAAATATCATTACAGTCGTATTATATATGATAGAGATCGGATTTATATGCATTTCGAATTATAAAATATGCATGCAAACATGCACTAAAAAGAGTCAAAATATGTTAAGAAAAATATGCAAAAACATGCAAAATAAAATTTCAATTTTCATTAAATTTTCTATTTGATTTTAATTTTGCAGTGATAATTATTTATTAATTTAATAAAAAATTTTCATAAACTAATTTGTTAAATTATAATTTAATTTCTAATCTTTGAAACGATGTACAAAATATTTTATTTAAACTATAAATAGTAGATGCGTTGATGTTATAAATAGGAAAAATGTACAAAAATAATGTAATGTAATATGTTAGTTGAAAAAACAATTTTTTGCTCGACACCTTTTTGGATCGTTAGGTGTATAGTTATTTGTTAAAATATTCAAAAATATGCAGAATATGCACTTACGTCAGAACAATGCGAAAATATACAGTATGAAATTTTGATATCTAATCAAATGAGTAATGTGATTTGTGGCCACTCATTGACTGCATGTATGTAAATAGTAACATGCATTTTATGCGAAATCCGGTCTTTAATTATAGTAGTAAATAATTGTCGGCGTATTTTTTCGAAATCGAATTAACATAAAACATATTATTATAATGTACATAACACGCGACATATCGAAAATCAATGTAAAAAGCAAAAAAAAAAAAAAAAGTCAAATTTAATAAATATTGTCGTTTCGATTTACGCGCGTTATTGAAATTAGGTAAACGTCATCAAAGACTTAAGAAAAAAAAAAAAATAATAATAATAAACAAACAATTACAAATCCTGTTGTCAGTGCACACTGTAAAATACTGTAAAAATGAATAAAACTTCTTCGGCCGTAATCCACACCACTCGAGTGGTGGTGGAATTTCCTCGATTTAGGAAAATTACCGAGTCCATATATGTCAACGGTTAGTTTCGACGCCTAAGATCTCTGTCGATATCGTAAATTTCAATTAACCGAAAACGTACCGCAAAAACACACCCACATTTTCGATACCGCGCGAATGAAAACTATCGTCCGGACTTTTGGGACGCCTACGAATTATTGTTTTTTTGCAAAATAGTTTCCAGTCGTGAGCAACGTATTACGACTTGTGTTTGTCATTCTTGAACGGCACTCGAATCACACGCGGTTAACTCTAATAATAAAATACTGTACTACGGACATTACAGTCGTCACGAAATCTCGGGGAAAAAAAACAACAACACGACACGTTGTCGACTCAAAACCGTTGGTGGCGCCATTATAATAACATTTATCTGCAATAAATCAGTTTCACGAGATGTTTGCTTCGTCTTGAAACGACTCCAAACGCATATGCGTTTAAGACTACACCTCCGAAAAGGCGGTTCGAGAAAACGCTCGTCGAGACGGAATTAAAAACAATTTTTTTTTTTTTTTTAATAAATATGACTTTAAGATTTGTTTTTGTTTTTTTTTTTTTCATAATATATTCAAACGACGCGCTCGTGATGATTTAAATTATTTTATTTTTAGCTGATAGTTTTACAAAATATGTAAAGTATTAAGTGCATATTATATATGTATATAAATACAACACGATTTTCATCATATGAGTTTTTCCTTTTTTTTTTTTAAGGCAACGTCCCATCTGACCACTCTTTTTCTTCCCACTTCCCATACCTATGCCGATAAATAACTTGTTGAATATATGTATTCATATTTTATTAATCGATTTCGAAGCAGCGCTTAAAATTAAACCATTATTACTTTAAATCCCTTTGAATTCATAAATAACAGTTGCGTTTTGACACAACTGTTTTTTTATTAACATATTATTGTTATATTCTAAAATAGACAAAATGTTTCATCGCTTCAGATTTTTTTTTTATTATTTTATTTGGCTTGAAAAATGATAGTATTACAACTAAAAGTAATATTTTTTCATAAAAATTAAGTAGGTATATCAAAGTTTTTATTTGCATTTATGGATGTTTGCATAATAATTGATGTCAGTTTTAAATACCTAATATTTACAATTTAAATACTTTATCCGGAAAAAAATATCATATTTTATTTATGTAGAAGATATGTGGATGGATGTTCAGTTTAGAACGTCGTTTAGATTACTAGGTTTAAATTATTAAGGAGTTGATGAGATGAAAAAATCGGATACTCTTGATGGGTGTGTTAATTTTTTAAGAAAAAATAAGTCATTTCTTTAATATAACGATTCCGAGTTGAGCTCTAGTTAAATTTAGGTACCCAATGGTGGAGTGTCTGTGTTATTTATTTTAAAAATAACAATCTAGAAATAGCCCCCCAAAAAAAAAAAAAAATTACTCGCACCACGGTTCATGGGTATTTTGGTACTTTGGTCCTCAGGTGGATATTATATTCTTGGTGGATGTGATGAATTTTAAAGAAATGATAAATCAATTTTTCGATAAAACAATTCTGAACGGAGCTTCAGTTGTTCATTAAATGAGCATTTCTCTTCTTAAACAATAATTGTTAAATATACTGAATATAATACTGACAATTATTAACGCATGTTATATGGAGCTCCATACAGAATCATTTTATTGCGAAATCGTTTCTTTAAAATTCAATACAAACACCAAGAATATCCCACCTGTGGCACGGAGAATACTTATGGCACGAACTATGACAGACAGACCTTTTTTATGGCCTATGAACGATTTAACATTCAATTCAATTTCGGATTAACGAATTTTAAAGACGCAGCGAATATATCATATCCACAGCATTCGAATGTTCATATTTTTTTACTGTCGTTATTTTATTTCGTACGAAGCTTGTGGATTTCACGAATTCGGCAGTTTTACACGCCCCTTAAATATTGCCGATTTCGCGAATTCAGTGTGACACATGTACGCGAAGCGTCGTCGGATTCTGTGCACAAGTCTCGAGATTCGCACGTCGATGACGGGCAATTTAACGTAACGGGCAGACGTCGATTACCCGGAGACGACGAATGCAATAATAATAATAATAACAATAATATTATAGTTTCCACTTGATCGAAGCGCGTGCCGAGCACGGAACGGCCGTCGTCGTCGTCGTCGTCGTAAATTGTTTATCGTATAAAATAATAAAACAACATCATTTATATGCGAGGACGCGCGGGGAGGGAGGGAGGGCAACGAGGTGAAACGTTTCGAAATTTTTAATAAACGTTACCATATTACACCGAGCGGCGGCAGGGCCGGCACGAAAGTTCTTTCGAACTTATTCGCCCGGATGATGAATTGTTTTCCCAGACTTTTGCAGCGGCGGCGTCGCCGGTCGAAGGAGGAAAGGGCTAGCTAGCCGTTTCTCCTGCTGCCGCCGCGTCCCCGCCCCGGCCAGCCCGAGCTGTATCGAAAAATATTTACCCCCTTTCTTGCTTTTCTCTTTTCTTTGCTGTGTTTCGTTTATTTTTTTTGTTTTTGTATTGTTTTTTATTTTTTCCACGGAAAAAGTTCTCGCCAAAACGAGTTTTTTTTTTTTTTTTACGCGTGTTATTTTAATTCTCGAATCTCGTATTTTATTTAAATAGCGTTTCCGGTCGTGTTATACCGTTTCGCTTATTTTGAATCGCGACCGCGTACCGACATTACACCCGCGTATTGTTTTAACCGTCGTCATCGTTGCGGGTCGGGCGCGAGTCCTTTTCTTTTTTTTTTTTTTGACTACCGTCAACACTTTTTCTCATACAGTTAAACCGATCCGTAAGTCTCGATCAGCGACTT
Source organism: Stegophylla sp. TES_Ste_2020 (assembly GCA_025469315.1). Lineage (NCBI taxonomy): Eukaryota > Metazoa > Arthropoda > Insecta > Hemiptera > Aphididae > Stegophylla > Stegophylla sp. TES_Ste_2020. The sequence continues at coordinate 230 of JAIPRM010006151.1, read as the reverse complement.
TTCGAAACAGAATTTGGCTCTAGACCAGCGGTTCTCAGTATTTTTGAAACCGCGACACCCTATAATGACACCAATATTTTAAACGACCCTTTTATTATGATAGTATTAAAAAAGCCGGACATACTTCGCACGATGGGTGTACTTCGCACGACGGGTGGTATTCTCTTGACGGGCGTATTCAATTTTAAAGAAACGATAAATCATTTCTTCAGTAAAACGATTCTGAACGA
>JAIPRM010006150.1:0-19203 GCA_025469315.1 Stegophylla sp. TES_Ste_2020 | reverse complement strand
GACCTCTCTAAAGTACAATCTAGAGGCGAATCCGGTTTCAAAAAGTTATTGATCGAAACTTTTGGACAAGTATTTCTATACGAAAAAGTGTTAACAGAAAAAAAAAAAGAAAAAATAAATAAATAAATAAACATCATTGTAAAAACACTAGCTTCTTCACTTTGTTCAGAATCTAAAATTTATATATATATATATATATAAAATTACTTGTCCTGGGTGATTCATCATCGCCTAGCCGGAATTAATGAAGCTATGAGCATGAAATTTGGACAGTAGTTTAGTTTTGTTATGTAGACATTCACTAAGAAAGGATTTTTCAAAATTCAACCCCTACTAGGGTAAAAAGGGGTTAAAGGGTATATATATATATGCCTTATCGCTGAAATACAGGGATTCCCGAACGCCGTGCCGCGGCAAAAGTTTGCCAAGAAATTTTGCGGATGTGCAGTGTAATTTTTTCTTATTGTGTATGTGTCTATATATTTTTTTTTATTATTTACCGCCATAATTGATAGTCATGTATTTTATAACATTGACTTAGAAGTATATGCCGAGAAAATTTATTAAATCATCAAGTGTGCCGTCAATTAATAAAGACTGAGAATCCCTGCAGTGTAGTAGCGCAATGCATCAGTAATAATTTTCAAAGAAACAAAACAAAAGTTTTGCAATTATTAATAGAACAAAAAAGATTACATTTGTCAAATCGTAGTGACACACCCCATGTGTGTGTGTGTGTGTGTGTGTGTGTGTGTGTGTGGGTGTGTGTATTCTTGCGAGTGTGTTCGTGTCCATATGTGCAATAAGGCGTGAGCGCCCCCTCACCCCGAAATGTGTTTCGGATGCTGCAGCGGGGTCGGTTTAAATAATTGACGTCACGGCGAGTGAAGGCCATTATTATTATTATGACTGTATAACGCGCTTGAGTGCGTATATATATATATATATATACAGGGCGCGCAAGTAATTTATTTATTTCTAGAAATTTTAACTGATTTGACCCGATAAAATACATGAGAATATTAGTAATACTAATTAAGATCAGTGGTTTCCAATCTTTTTTTTATTCTATTCTCACTCGAAATTTTTCAAAAATCTCATCCTCCCCTTGTGAAGTTTCAAAAATCTTAAATGCCCTTAAATTAAAGTTTTGACTTTTTTTTTTTTTTTTTTGATGGCCATACAAATATATTATACTTAAAATACAAATATTTAATAATAGTTTGGAAATTATGTCGTTTTATGAGACAGATAAAAGACTTTTTCTGGAAAATATTTGAATAATTTACGAATTCTCGATTTAGGATGCCGAAAATTATTGTGAAAGGATAATTTACAAATCGCTCTTCAATATAGAAAAATAAACATCATTGTAAAAACTTCTCTCGACTCGGGACTCTAAAATTTTTGGTAATTTTGATACTAAAAAAAAACCAGACATACTTCGCTCGTTGGAGTATTCTACGCACGTATTGAATTTTAAATAAACGATAAATCATTTCTTTAATAAAATGATTCTGAACGAAGGAAGTTAATAAATATATAAAATCAATGAGAAAAAAAATGTTAGAAAAATGTTCAACATTTTTTTTTCACATTTTCCAAATTTTCTTGCGCCAAAATCTTTCTTATATTATTTTCTATCTATGTTTAAATGTTCATATACGTAGTTCGGATCAAAAAATTGATGGTTTTCTAGTCGTTTTTGTCAAATTTTTGGTAATTTTTTCCAAAAAAAAAAAAAAAAATGAAGAATTGTGAAATTCAAAAAATGAACTCTTTAAAGTACCGTCTAAAGGCAAATCTGGTTTCAAAATAGTAATACTGATCGAAACTTTTTGGACAAGTATTTCCACACAGAAAAAATAAATATTTTTTCACTTCGTTCAGAATCTAAAAAAATACTACTAAAACATAATTATTATTATTTTATGTAAAATAAACTCGCTTTCTCGACCACCGCCGCCACCGCGTGCCGCCGCACAGGAAAGAATTAACGTCCTCGTGGAAAAGTGTTATATCGTTCGCCCCCGTCGACGGCAGTCAATGGTCAACCATAATACACCGATGTTACAATGCTACCAACATAACAATAACGTATACGTACACGTGTCGATCCGGCGCTCGCCTATAAATTAGAAAACGGGGTGTTGTGCACGCGGTTAATCGCCGGACCAACCCTGACCGACTCTCTCCCACGCCCGAAATGATTGAGTCGTCACGTCGTCGACGGAAGGAAAGCGAAAACGCGGTGGGCCAGGCGGTGGGGGGAATTTCCCCTCGACCGTTCGGAAAAACCCAGGCGTCCCCGTCCTCCCTCTCCACCCGGTCCACAATTGACGGATTACGCCCGTCGGTCAGCTTCGAGACCGTAACCAATCCCTGATCGATTTCCTCGCCACACTGTATAACACGTGTGTGCATTACGTGTGGATTCGACGTGGGGGCGAGTCGGTCGTCGCCAACGTCGAGTAAAATACATGACGTACGTGACATTTACAGTTTACGCGGACGAATCGGGTGTGACCCGCCGACTGGCGACAGCAGATCGAGGGCTGTAAGGGGAGTGTGTAGGGGAGGAACAAAGGAGACGTTTAGGCGCCCGCGACCAGCGACTGACAACGACCATTACCTAGTTTTTCCTCTCCCACCCTCCCCCCTCCCCCCCAAACGCAGTGCTTTCGATAATTATTTCCAAAAAAGTGATTTTTTTTTTTTTGTTTTGTTTTACTCCCCCGAAAGGTAACATAATGGGAGTGAGGTCGAATCGCATTCGAATTCAAAAAAATAAATAAAAAATTAGTAATGATCAAACTGCGCTCGGATCTAAAACATGAAATAATTTCGTTTGTCAAAAAGATTAGTTTGTGAATAATTAAAACATTCGATGATATGAAATAATTTGGTAATTTGCAAAGATTGTAAAAAAAAAATATTATAAGTACCCAAAAAAGATCATAAACGTACGAAATAAATCGAATTTGGGCAACGAAATTGATTCGATTTGGAATACTGACATTTCAAATAAACATTACTGAATGAAGAAAAGAAAAAGTAAAACGAAATAAAGTATATAGACAAGAAAGCCGAACATATTCGCTCCGCGGGTATTTTTCACATTTTCGGGTCAGATACTCTTGGTGGGTGAGTAAAATTTTAAAGAGACGATAAATCATTTTTTCAATTAGACGATTCTCTGAACAAATGAAGTTAATTATATAAAAAAACAACAATAGTCGTCATTTTCAACATGCCCACCAAGAATATCTGAGCCGAAGAATGAAAAATATCCGTGGTGCGAAGTATGTCCGGCTTTCTTGTGTATACTTTACTTTGCTTTAGTTTACTTTACTTTTTTTTATTTAATAAATAAAGAAAAAGAAAAAAAATTAATGAGTAACAAGTGTTAGAAAAATGACCAAATTTTTTTTTCATATTTTCAAAATTTTCTTGCGCCAGAAAGTTTTTGATATTATTGTCAATCTATGTTTGAATTTGTATGAAGTTTGGATCAAAAAATGAAGTTAAGAATCGTGTGCAATGATTGTTAAATCGGCGATAACTCACGTGGAGCGTCGTGAAATGTGTAAAGAGGCGCGCAAAAGGTATCGTTCCCAAGGCTCACATTTAAGCCATTGATTCTAGAAACACGTGAGTTGTAAAATATTGTGCGGGTTTTTGCACCTTTCAAAAATTAACTTCAAAAATCCGCTTCAGCCATTGAGATAGTTTCTGAAAATTGAATCGAAACCGAGCACAATCGAATATAGTAAAGTAAAAAAGTCAAGTAAAATTCAAGTAAAAAAAAGCAAAGTAAATTAAAGTAAAGCAAATTTAAATAATGTAAAGTAAAAGAAAGTATAGTAACATAAAGTGAAGTAAAACTAAGTAAAGTAAAGCATAAATAAGAAAGCTAGACGTATTTCTCACCGTGGGTATTCTTTGCTATACGGGTCAGATACGCTCTTGTGTTGAAAATGGCGACTATTATTACACATTTTTTGTTTAGAATCTTAGTAATAAAGAAATGATTCTAATTTTCTTATATATCGAAGAAAATCGTTTTTTTTTTTTTTTACATTCAAATACGACATCATTTCACTATTTTCAATTATTTGGTACCACCGTGGTGCTTGATGGTGCTAAAATTGAAAAAGTATAATATAGACAAGAAAACCGGACATAAGTCGTACTACGGGTATTCTTCGCTCTTCTAGTCAGATACTCTTGGTGGGTGTGTTGAAAATGGCGACTATTATTGTCCTTTTTACTATTATAACTTCTTCGTTCAGAACCGTCGTCTAGTCAAAGATTGAATTATTAATCGTTTCTTTAAAATTATACATGCCCACAAAGAGTATGTGACGCGAGGAGCGACGAGAACACCAATGACGTGACGTACGTCCAGTTTTCTCATCTACACTGCACTCTTCATACGACACCACGTATATATACAGCCTATGAAAACACATTATCAGTGCCCGATCTAGGGGGGGGGAGGCAAGTGGGTATCATTGCCCCGGGCGCCGTCGGTACGAGGGCGTTCTTAAATTTATAAAAAATCAAAAAAGCTTAGTTTGGGTATATTAAAAATGTACAAATGTTTTAATTTTTTTTTTTCATTTTTTCATCAAAATTAATATAATATTATACTTAACTATTTTTGTTTGACGTAGATAATATCTTAAAGTTCATTAAAAGTGCATAAAAATTATTAATACCATAGAAAAAAAAATTTGTGTTAAAACTCCCCCTCTTCTCTCCAAGGACAAGCCCTCCAGCGTGCATATGGAGTGCACAGGTGCATTTTTACTTGCCCCGGGCATTGTTCAAAATCGGAACGTTGGAATACGGTTTGAAGAATTTCAAACGGTTGAAATAAAACAGCGTCGCAATGCCCCGTAACTAGAGCACACGGTGTCCGTCCACCACACTCGTATTTTGGTAAACTTTTCCGCGAATAAACGCGTTAAAAATGCATTGGAAACGCGCGACAAGCGTGACAGGTGTGCCGCGTTTTAATCAAACGTCGCGTGGCAAATTAATATTCTATTCCACGCGCGTGTGTACTGCAGAGTACCGTGAAAGTTTTAAAATCAAAATTTCATCGTCATCAGTGTTCGACGGGTCGGATGCAAATTTAATATCGATGTGACCGCGCGTCGTCACGTGGGGCCATACTCGATCGAGCGGAGATGAGAAAACATGGCTTCGACGTAAATAATAATAATTTATATCTGAGGTTCTCAAAGTGTGAGGCTCGACCCTCCGGGGGGCCGTGAGAGCGTTATGTGGGGGGAGGGGGCGCAAAAAAACTTTCAAAATGAACATTTAGGACAGAAAAAGTCACTTTTTTCTAATTATAGGACGTAATAATCGCGTCCTGTACGGTGTATTAGAAGTCTCTTCTCGTTTCATGCTAGTTTTTTAATAATTTTGTAATGTGAATATCAATATTAGTCTATATTTGTTGTTTGTTTTTTGAACTTTTCGGTACTCTAAACACGAATATTAAAATTATTTCCACGGGGAGCGACTCACGTCTAGGGTTGACCAAAGTGGAGTGGGGCTGTCTCGGAAAGTTTGAGAACCCATTGTTTTTATTATTGTGCGGCGCATTGCCGATCGATATTATGACAAAATAAATGTTATGAGAAAAACGTTGTTGTTGTGTTTTCGTTGGAAAATTGCTCGAAAATAACTATCGTCTCTCGAGTGCCTTGATTTCCCGGAAATTGTGTGTGGCTGCCACATACCGCCCCTACAGAACGCGAGCCAAATCGCAAAACTATCAAGCGTACGATTCGTGTGAATTTTTCAAAGCACAAATTGTGTAAAAATTATTTTGTAAAATAATTGTGCGAAAAATTGTGAAACAATGTAAATTTTCTCCGGAAAACAATAGAAATTATGCTAATACCGAGAAAAAATTTAACAAACAATCTGTTCTGATTAAAAATTTTGATATGAAAATCTCAAACAATTTTGAGACCTATTTTTAATTAATATTTTTAATCAATTCACCTCTGGGGACTGCAAAAAAAATTAATAAAACGTAGTTATATTGAAATAATTATTGAAAGACAACCAAAAACCGGTTTAAATGAGACTAATTTGAAGATAAACCGCATGAAAACTGACAGAGATATAGTGAAAAAAGGAAAAGTATCGCAAAAAAATGTGTTTTTCCTATATGAAAAATCAAAGTAAACTAACGTAAAAAGTAAAGTTCAGTAAAGTGAAACAAAGATATGTAATGTATAGACAAGATTGTCGGGCATACTCCGCACTACGGGTATTCTTCAATCCTCGGGTCAGATACTTTAGGTGGATGAGTAGAATTTCAAAGAAACGATAAATCATTTTTTCAGTTATACGATTCTGAATGAAGGAAGTTAATAAATATAAAGAACAATAGTAATTCGCTTCGCTCAGAATCTAACACTGTAGAGCAAATAAAAGAAAAAAAATTGTGAACCGTTCTAGGGACAAAAAAAAAGGAGTTGTCCCTTTTCTGAGCATCATTTCCCAGCAGATCCCGAAAAACTTCGAACGGGATTGTTTTTGTTCCGTTTTCAGAAAGCAGTCCCGTTTTGATTCCGTCACTTCCACAATGTATACTTAAAAAAACTAAAAAGGTCGTACACGAAAAAAAGGAAAAAATTCACAATTATACAGCTTCCAAATGAATCAAAATACGATTTTTTTTTTTTTTAGCCTCTAAACGTCAAATTCAAAATAAATGCGTTGAAATAAACAAATATTTAAGGGAAAATTTCGGACGCATTTTCGTTTTATGTACCTAATTTAAGTTTATACCAGACATCAACTATCTCAGAAAATTATTCCAATTTCGCGGGTAACCTTTATTATAATTATTTATAGGTACCGAATTTAAACGTGCTGACAGGAAAGAATAAAAAAAAAAATGTATATTTTAAGAATCTGAGTACAATTTAAAAGTTAACATTTATTGAAAAATCTCGGTAATAATGCCACAAAAGAGTGAATATTATGTAGATATGCAAGGAAAGAATTTAATTATTCCTCCTACAATCACAGCAATGATAATTAAAAAAATATCCCTTTGATGATTATATATTATTTTGAAAAATTTCAAATATGACACAACAGATTGTAATGCAAAATGTTATGAGTAATTCGCAATAATTTACAGTAATTCAATTAAATAGTGTAAAATAATATATTTTTTTTTTTTTTTGATAAGTTCTACAACTTGTAGTCAAATAACTCTATTCTAAAGACATTTCAAGTGATTTATAGTGTTTTAATTATAATTTAATTAGTTGAAAAGCTAATTAAAATACACTCCAAAAAGATAAAATTTGTTTTTAGACTTCATTAGTACATGAGTGAATTTGAAACCCGTATAATATTACTTTTAATCTCTGTAATTTTCTTAATATCGATTTAAATAGTTTCCTATATAACAGTTTGTACAACAAAAAAAAATACTCTAATCATAAAATAAGACAGTCATAACCCCTGTGCATCATGATTTATTATATTCTGTATAATATTATCTTATAATGTGTTTTGTTTATTCTGTATTGTAAATTAATTACCTACCCAATTAGAATTTGTAAAGTTAACATTGCTTTTCTTTTAAATTTGTTTTTTGTTCTTGTTAAATTATCTCCACTAAGGTACTTTTTCATTTACTACATAAAACATTTAAGTAAAACTAATAAATTAACATGCAAAGCCATAGCTTCGGGAGACAAACTATTTCACATATTTATTGAAGTATTTGTCTTTAAGATGATTAATCTGTAATTTATGTGTGAAAATCTGTTATGATTACCTTGAAATCAATTAATGAATCAATTATTATAATAACCCAATAAGAATTGGCCAAGATTTTATTCGAAATAGTCACGATAAAAACGAAAGTTGGCAAGAAATAAAGAGTGTTTTTTTTTTAATATTAAATAAACTAAAATTGTTGTTACCCAGTGGATGTTTGTCTTAAAACAAAAAATGGCGTTTTTATCAAACTTTGGGTACTTTGGAGAAAAACTATTGAGAATTTCAAAAAGTGATCTCTCAAAAGTATCATCTAGAGGCGAATTGTGATTCAAAAAGTTGCTTTGGACGAGTATTTCCATACGAAAAAAATGGTTAAAGGAAAAAATGAGTAAAGATCATTTTAAGCTCCCAGAATCTAAAATGATTTAACGAGATATTCTTTTAGTGTTCAGCTCCAAAATTATTTGTTCTGTTTTTTTTATATATTTTACAAATACGGTCACCCTGTTCCGCAGGAGCGTGTCGAAGATTTTGTCTATTTATTTATTTATTTATTTATTTATTATTATTATTATAATTATATAATTTTGTACGGTTTTCCTCGCATAGTGTGGATATATTTATATATTATAAAAATATAATAAAGTCAAGAAAAAAAATATAAATCAGTCAATTTGGGGATGATTTGAACCCCCCCGTAACCATTCCTCGGCACGAAGACCCAACTGCTCCATCATACTAATATGAGAATGTACTCGAATATTATCAAATATATACTTATATATTATATATAATATAAGTCATAGGGGGAAAACAATACGTGCATGAGAATATAATATTACATATATTATATAAAAACGAGCGGAGCGAACGGGGTAGATTATTGCCGAAAATGGGTTTTTGATGCGAATAGAATTATTATAGAAGAGCCGCGGAATAGATACGCGCATTATACGAAATTGTACGTATACGACGACGTTGTATGTGGAATGATAAGAGAGCACCGGAGCGATACATGTATATAACTGTGCGTGTATGTGTGTGTGTGTGTGTGTGTGTGTGTGTGTGTGTGTATTATGTAGTGACTGAAGATATTTCGACGCGAGAGATCCAATTTCGAAAAGCATTGAAAACACCTAAAGGTGAATAGACGGTCGCGTCACTGCACAGCGATGGAAAACGAGAATTCGTGTCGTCAAAAGGCAACATTTTTCTTTTTATCTTTCTTTTATCCGAGCGTTAAATCTGTATTCCAAGACATTATTGTATAAAAAGAATTTTACTCGCTTTTAATCCGTAAAAGCCATTGGACTTCGCGAACCACCATCATCGTTGTTTTTCGCTGCTGCTCACACATGTAGGACCTAACCTAACCTTGGTGGGGGTGGGGGGTGAATTGAATATTTCAATTAAACGATTAATGACTCCTCTTCCAAATAAAGAAGTTTCGGTTGATTTTAATGAAATACACAAGTAATTACAATAGTAAATCCGCACACGTGAGTAAACTCTATCTATTTTTAAAGAGTTCGATTCTATGGAATGGGGATAATCAATGATAATCATTTTTGATGTGGAATATAAAAGTGGTCAAATAAAAAACAACGATTTTTAATAGTTATAAACATTATAATTTATAAGCAAAAATGTCTTGTATAAACCGAAGCTTCACTTAGAATCGTTTCATTGAATAATATTATTTATCTATTTTCTTTTTTCCGTATAGAAAATACTTGCCAAAAGTTCCATACAGTAACATTTTTTAAATCGGAAGTCATACCCAAGTGATACATTTAAATAGTTGATTTTTCAAAAATATCAATGTTTTTTTCCAAAAGCAGGGTTAATCTATTATACATAACAAATTAATATTCTACATGCAGACGTTCTATGACAAAATAATCAATAATATTATGTAACTTACTCGTTTTATGTTTTATACAAATGAACTGGAAAACAAAGTTGAAATTTAAAAATATAGAAATATTATTGTTTTAGTTACTGTTTTTTTTTTTTTGTTTTGACAAACTGTTATTGTTCTTATGTTATAAATGACTCTTACTTTGTTGGTAATCGATAAATAGGGATTTCAATGCAAAATGCATATTTTTTGGGATAATCTTAGGAAATGCTTTCCGATTACAAAATTTGTTTCGTGTGACAGAGACCTCAAAACCAAAATTTATATTTTGCATTATTTCGATGTTTTTTCATTTTTAGGGCATATTTCAGTCTTTTTATTCGTTTTAATGCATATTTGAACAATAAACCTACAATGTTAATTTAAATTATTTGTATACATTATACAAGTCAATAATTTGAATTTAGCTATAATTAAAAATATTACTGTCCATGTTTTTTGGTCTTTTCTTTAATAATATCTATAAATCTCTCTCTGTAACTGCTATAAAGTTTGAATTTTATCTTTACTTATGGTCAAGACGGCAAATAGTGAAATAAATTAAAATATTAAAACGTATAGGACCTTTTTCTAGTGCATTTTCGCAATTAAATGCATTTTCAAGGGAAAACATATTTTTTTAAGTGCATTTTTGTCTGTTTTTCAGAGCATTTTTCGAGGATTTTTAGTGCATTTAAATCCGGGTCCTTACTGATAACCTAATCATACGAATTGAAAAAATGAATACAGTTTTTTTAATTCAGAGTTTCAAAACAATAACGAAGAGGAGTTATTAAATATAAATAAGTCGATATTGATAAGAACGGTGGTAGTGACTCTGTGTTTTAGAATTTTGTTCGGGTCAAGTGTTCGGCAAACGGGGAGACGGACGCGCGGATAACAATATTATCATGGTCGCAACATCTGGCGAAGATTCTGTCGCGTTCGGTCGGGCGCTGATGGTATTATACAATAATAACAATAATAATAATAATAATATTAACAACGTTCGTTCTCTCCGCGACACGTGCGCGCCATGATACGCGCGTTGTTGGACGTTCATAGTGTTTGTGTGTAAGTCGGCACACTTTTGGCGCGGCGTTTACAACTCTTGTTTGTAAACACGCGCGGTTTGCGCGCGTCGGAAGCGATAGTGAAAATCGGTCACGTTTTAAACACCCCCCGACTGACCCGTCGCCCCTCGACCCCCATCGGATGGCCGCTGAATCGCCCTTAGATAATGCGATTTATGTGCGGCGTCGATAAAACGATTCACGTCGGGAGAAAAGGGAGAAAAACGAGGGAGAACTGTAAACGGGGAAATTCGTACATACATAGTGTGTCTCAGAAATCCCATGGTGCCAAAGGGATATACCTGGAACGAGAAAATTGTATAAAAAAAAAAAAATCTGGACCTCAAAACTCTGGGATTTAAAATTTTCAAAACCGTTAAAATCGGGGCCGTTCGAATTAGGACGGCAAGTCTGTACAATAGAAATCCAGCATTGGATAAGGATACTATTAGGCAGTGTTTATTTCAGACCTTTTGCTCCGGGAGGGGGAGGGGGTATTAAAAAATTTCGGGGCCCTGGACCTGTATATAGTGTATGTGTATAGTTATTTTCTGGGGGGGGAGGGTATAGATTTTCTCCGGGAGGGACAGTCAGAGGAGAGCCTGTCACCCTACCCCCTGAAATAAACACTGGTATTAGGAGTTTTAGGATCTGAACCAGCCCAAAACGAGTATTTGACCGTTTGAAAAAAATATTTTAATTCACTTTATAAAGTGCACCGGCTAAGAACCTTCCAAAAATATCATTTTACACTCTTATATATTTCGTCACACATTACACAGTCGGCCTAAATTACACGCGGCCTACCGAGTTTAACTAGGGGTAACTCGCTTGGCCTACCAGGCCTGTACATACTTGGAATTTGGAACTGATAGTCTAGATTTGAATGTACCTTTCACATTTTTACATTTCAGTTTCTTTTTGAGTACCCTAAGTACCTTAAATATCTCAATGGCATAAAAATATCTTTCAGTGTGGTATATTTAGACGTTAATCCTTTTTAATATAATAATAAAAATTTCGAAAATAACTTTTCTTAGAATTTAATTGTTGAGAATTTTAAAAAACAGCCATTTTACTAAACGTTTTTTAAAGATAAATTAAAAATAAATATACATATTATATGGAAATTTAGTGAATATTGGCCAAGTCGGAGTGAGTTATTTTTTTAAAATTTTCAAGGTAATAGGTAGGATGAACAGGGTTGTGAGTGGGGATTAGGGGTTGCGGTATTGGTTGAGAGGGAGGTGGTACAAACAATGATGGCGACAAGTGTGAATCCTTTAAAATAATACGAACTATCGAAAGTAAAAAAGAGGACCCAATCTAGAGCCCAATTTCGGATTCTAAAAGAGTGGCTGATCGAAGGTTTCGGATTAGTAATTTCCATACGTTTACGGAACAGAAAAATAAATAAATAAATAAACATCATTGTAAATTCATAAGCTTCTTAGCTGTTCTCAGAATTTAATATGCCGCCGAGATATGAAGGGTGGCACGTGACTACTGGGACATACCCCGTATACGTGGTCGTCGTCGGTCGAATGAAAATGTGTTCTACCGTCATTTTCTGGGTCATATCCGATGTGAGTTGCGCGGACCGTGGTTTTCGACGATTCGCGCTCGCCACGTCTATTGTTGTGTATAATTTTTCATCACGTTTCCCGCTCCGCCGCCGTCTCAAAAACCGAAAATACGAGGAAACATTTTAGATTCTGAACGAAGCGAAGAAGCTAGTGTTTTTACAATGATATTTTTTTTTTTCTGTGTACAATTTTTCGTATGGAAATACTTGTCCGAAAGTTTCGATCAGCAACTTTTTGAAACCGGATTTGCCTCTAAACGGTACTTTAGAGTGGTCATTTTTTGAATTTCTCAATTCTTCAATTTTTTTTGTTAAAACTACCCAAAATTTGACAAAAACGACTCCGAAACCATCATTTTTTGATCCGGACTATATGAAAATTTAAACATACATAGAAAATCATATAAGAAAGATTTTGGCGCAAAAAAATGTTGGACATTTTTCTAACATTTTTTTTTTCTCATTTATTTTTTATATTATTAACTCTCTTCGTTCAGAGTCGTTGAATTGAAGAAATGATTTATCGTTTCTTTAAAATTCAAAACACCCGTCAAATGAATCCCACCCGACGTGCGAACAAACAACATCCTGACTAGCGAAGTTCACACTTTTTTTTTATTCATTTTGGTATTCTCAGCGAACGCGGTGAACGCGGTTTTGTAATCGTTTAAGTTTACACGAGAGTGACAAAAAGGGATGGAGAGAGAGGAGAGGTACTAAGCGCGGAAAGGTACGAAAACGTCGCTCGTTCCGTATCGTTTGCGCGGCTATTATTTACTGAACACCTCTTGCAACCCTGCAAACTCGGAAATTGTCCCGATTCATTAGTCGGCGTTTAGCTGGCTGCCTTTGAAAACACTGAATTCGTAAGCGTTTCTAGGAACATTGTGTTTTCTATATATTATATAGGTATAGTTCCCTGTTTGAAATCCGAAAACGAACCGTTAGCTAATCAAACAATAATAAAATGTTCAAAAGTTAATTATTATTGTGTTAATAATAAAAAATAAAAAAAACCTATTATAATATATAAATATATATATTATATACAATATGTAAATTAATTGGAAAGTCAGTAGTTATTACTCCTAATATAATGCAGATATTGAAGTTCCGTCTTTTTTTTTTTTTAACATATTATGTGACTTATAGCCCATCTTTTACCATTGTTAAAAAAAAATCCAAAATTCAAAACCGCCAAAAAAAAAATGTTTGAAAAATTTCGAAAATAGCCACTTTGTAGAATTACTTATAAGTTACACAGGGGAAAAAAACGATTTTGAAATCGGTTAAATTTTGAATGAATGAGAGCATTTTATTTTTCAAAAAACACAGCAAATTGTAAAATTGTATGATTTTTAAACTTTTAAATAGATAATACTTATAATATGATATTAGGTAATGAAGTATGTGTATACGTTATCTCCTTATCTCCGTTGCATTGTTCACGATCACCTCACTGTAGACCTACTAAATGTGTGTGTGTGTGTGTGTGTGTGTGTGTGTGTGTGTGTCCCTGTAACTGTTATCAAAAAGGAGCTTTTATGCAACATTCAAAGAGAGTATATTGTATAGTAACCTACACACACACACGCACACTATTTTTACACGTATATTCTTGTGCACAGCGGTTATTGTATGTGAAATAACTGTTGCGCGGCCTAATCTAACCTCTCGTGGTACATAAATAATCTATTTTTCAATTTATTTCATATCGTCAATTGTTATTCAATTTTGTTCAAAAATTGAGTAACTTTTTTACCTATAGAGACTTAATATTGTAATGGCAAATATAAAATATTCGTTTGTTTAGGTATACTTACCTTTATACATATAGGCGATTTTTTGCTTTCAACGACACACAACAGTCTTGTTTTCTTCTAACTATATTTACATTTCCTCCGCGGCGTTTGGGTTATTTTCCCTTTTATTTATTTACTTATTTTTTTATTTTTCGTTTTTTATAACTCGTACCCGATTACAGTGAAACGTTCACACCTGATATACTGTACAGGGTGTCCCAGTGTCCCAGTAGGATTTAACCAATGCAACAAATTTTAATCTATTAATAATTTATTTAAAAAAAAAAAAATTAATTAATTATTAGTTATTACTATAGAATTGTGCTACGCTTGTAATATTTACATTTTTTTTAGCAGCACCCAAGTTTTCAAAACTGAAATATTACACTATGGTTTTAGAAAAAAATCAAAATAGCCATTTTGAAAACCTATACTTTATAGAAACAATTTTTAAGTTTTGGTCATTCATTTATTATGATTTTTCAAACTTTATGAAAATTTTAATATTGAATCTCGAATGATCGATTGATGTGATAATTAATTCACATTTTTAAAGAGTTTAAAAATTAATATTAAATAAATGACCTAGGTTTAATGAGACGTTTTGTAACCAAAATTGTTCTAAAATTCAGATTAGTAAAATGGTCGTTTATTAGTTGTCTAACCAATATCCTACATAAAGTGGAGACCAGTACGGGATGATTAATGTCTAAAGATTTTTTTTTTTTTTTTTAGTAGTATTGTTAAGTGTTTTTCTCTGCGTCCGAATACGTGAGTCGTTTGAAAGATAATTCAGAGAGATCACTGAATATTTCGCATCGTTGGACTTCACCAAAATGTGCCGACAAGTGACGAAGGTGTGTTGTCAATAATATTTAATTGTGTTGTCGAACTGTGTAAGTTTGGAGTCGGACATTTCAAACTTACAAAGTTCAATTAGAATTTAGGTTACATTTGGATTTTGGTGATTGCCATTAAAACGAGCCAACTGTCAGGTGACAAATGAAGAACAGCTTGATCAAGTACTCCGAGTAAAGTAATGTAAAGTATATAGTAAAATAAAGCGTAGCAAAGATAAGTAAAGTATAGATAAAAAAAAACCAGACATACTTCGCTCCTCGGGGCAAATACTATTGGTGTGAGTGTTGAAAATGACAACTATTGTTGTTCTTTATAATATCACTTTTCACTGTTCAGAATCGTATTGTTGAAGAAGCGATTTATTTTTTGTTTAAAATTCTACAAGCCCACCAAGAGTATTTGACCGGAAAAGCGAAGAATATCCGTAGTGCGAAATGTGTCCGGCTGTCTTGTCTATACTTTACTTATCATTTCATTTTGCATTACTTTGTACTTTACTTTACTTTAATTTTAGTACTTAAATTTAATTTGCTTCAATATAATTATCTTATTTTTTATTTTACATGTTAAATTATATATTTTTATCGGATTGTTTACCATAATATTTTTTTTTTTAGTTTTTTTGACATTTTTTTACTTCCCAAGACGATTGTTTTTGGCAGACATCTTCGGTAATTCTCGAGAGAGAAACTTGAAGACAAAACTTTTTAACGTCCGGATGACAGGTGTCTGTGGCTCTCCGGCGCGAGTTCTGTTTATTTTTCCATAAGAAAAACACATTCATTTTTTAAAATTTATTTTTAAATTCTGAGCGAAACGAAGTATATGTAATGGTTTTAAATATCTTTGTTTTTTATTTTTCTATATGTAACGAGTTCGGGGAGAAATACTGGTCAAAACGGTGTTTGATCAGTAACATTTTATAAATCGGAAATGTTGTCTAATTTGGAGTACTATCGGGAGGTCATTTTTAAAAATTCTCAATATTTTTTTTGAGCGCACGTCTAGACTACACAAACATTATCGAAAAATGGTAAAAAAAAACCTTACTACTCAAATTTATAAATTTTATTTTATTTTTAGATTCTGAACGAAGTGAAAAAGCTAGTGTTTTTACAATGATGTTTTTTTTTTTTTTTTCAAAAAACGATGCACGCAATCGTACTTACAAAATAACCGACATTATTGTATAACATTTGTTAAATATAACTCAATCGGCAGTTCTTCACTCTGAATCGTTTAATTGAAGAATTGATTTACGTTTTGTTTGAAATAATAACACATCCCCCAATAGTATACCACCCGAAGAGCGAATTACAACCCCAAGGTGCGAAGTACGTCCTGACCAAAAGTTATTTTGCATCCGTCAAATCGTACTGGGGCACCCTTTATACATCCCAATAACATAATACTCATCACCACCTGTGACCGCCCATTACCGTAATGCTCCAAATATTATATCATAGCCGGGTCGAGTATAATCGCCGTTTAACTTATATATTTTTATAATAACAATATTACTTTCCCACTATAATACGCTATCTCGTTATTATTATTATCATTTTTATTATTGTCATTATAATGTACTTACGCCCGCCGAAAACAGTGTCTCTTGTCGGGAAAATAATAAAGACACACGCACGTGACAAGCACCAACGCATCAAATCAAAAAAAAAAAAAAAATAATAATAAAACATTATGTTAGAAGGGATGTTTTCAACTGCTCGTATTATTATCTGTCTATGTTTATATTTTCATAAAGTTCGGATCAAAAAATGATGGTTTCCGAGTCTGTTTTGTCAAATTTTAGGTAGTTTTTTCAAAAAAAAAAAAAAATTGAAGAATTGAGAAATTCAAAAACTCTTTAAAGTACCAACGAAGGGCAAATATGGTTTCAAAAAGTTACTGATCGAGACTTTTGGAAGAGTGTACCTATACAAAAAAGTGTTTACAGAAAAAAAAAATAATAAAACCATTGTAAAAAAATGTTAAGCTCTAATAAATAAATGTAGAGTTCTATTTTCTAATGCATTTTTTTTAATTTTTCTTTTAAGTCATTTTTGCATGATTTTTTTGGACATAAGGGAATTAAAATCTCAATCCCAGAAATAATAACATTTAAATAACACGGAATATAAAAAAAAAAAATATGTAAAACGTTATTTATATTAAATATTAACAGTCGAATTAGGTGAAATTACTTTTATGTTTTTTATTTTTTTTCGATATCTCACGGTTTTGGCGCGTTATTCGATAACATATTATAACACTTTGGGAATTTTTTTTTAATATTTCTCGAATATCTACTGCACACCGCACTGCGGCGGACCCGTTTTGGTGGACTGAATATTATTTCTATGTAAACGATACAGTAGTCCTAGTGAAAAAGAAGAAAAAATCAATTTCAGTTTTACGCTTCGCTAAACAACAGCTACACACAACCGTCATCCATCACCCATCGACCCTTTCACACGTACGCGAATTTGAAAATTCTGTTAACCTAAACATCTGTATTTGTCATCTCAAACTCAACAATACCCGTCTACATATTGTATAGAGTACGCGTATATTTAAAGTAGTCAACTGTTGCGAAAATAGCTATTGAAAAGGCGTGTTCAAATAATTACTAATCATTTTTGAAATAACATTTCTCAAATACTGTCCAAATATACTTGTAAAGAAAATGTATAAGTTTGAGTTCAAATTCTCAAGAGAATGTACTTGAAAAAAATTATTTCAAATATCGAACTCAAAAATTAATTTTGTTTACAAGTCAAATTATTTACTTCAATCAAAAATTTAAACGTTACACTTTAAACAGATCTATATAATATGTATATATATATATATGCATTATATATGGTTAATTAGGTATAGTGTTTGCGAAAAGTTTGATTGTAACCGATTAAATTATTATGACGGTCAATTTGCATAAAGTTTGGATTAAAAAAAAAAAAAAAAATGAATAATAAAGCAACAAAAAATATTCAAAGGTTTATAGTTATTACTCAATAATAAAATAAAATACAATTTGGCCAGGAACGTTTTTTTTTTATTTTTTGTTTTCATTGACGACCAATTTCGATTTTTTTTTCCAGTTCTATCATTTATTTATTTTATATTTTATATTAATATATTATAGTATAGTATAGTTATTATTACATTGATTTCAAAATGTATTTACTTATTTTATATTCCTATATTTTTTGTTTCTTAGGTCTTTTGGTTTGTCTCTTAGCTCCTTTTGTCTTTTACCAGTCAATTTAACTTTATTTTAAATTCACTATTATTTCAACAAGAAAATAAGTTCAAATGTTAATACAATTCTAATCTAAATTTCGGTTACGACCAAGGTGGGTTTTGATGTGCTGCTAATTTGTACGTGAAAATTATTTATATACAAGTTTACTCTCATATTATATGCCTACTTTAGGATGACCATATTTAAGAAAAGCAAATACAGGACAAAAATATTTTTCATAATATTTTTAAACAAATAAGTATTTATTACATGTATATATATTTATGTTTTTGAATCGTGACAAAAGTATAATTTTTAAACTACATATTATAGATTAAATTTAAACACATAAAAACATTATTTTGAAAAACATAAAATAACAAATGAAACTAAATTGATTAAAATTTCTCCAAATCCATAATTCATGCATATTGTATACTTTACTTTTTAAAAAAAAACTTGTTAATTCATTTTACGATTATAATTATTGATCTAATGGTATCCAAAAAAATTTTAGATTCTTACATTATTTGATGATTCAATAATTTCATTTCGAAAATTTCAAAAATTTTAAATCAACAGTAAGTCCAAAAACGGGATTAATATGGGACAGACTTGAAATTACGGAACAAACAAAAAGCGTCCTGAGAGAAGTTTGCCAGGACAACAGGACACAGAGCCAAAATAAAAGACAATCCTGTATAAAACAGGACCTATGGTCACCCTAGCCTACTCATATTTAAAATTTTAAATAGTTTAACGTCAATAAATATGTTCGAATAAGATGAGATTTTAATTTGGATTAAAAAAATATAAAGTTTTAAAAGCGTTTTTATTATAAATATCATATAGGTTTCCTGAAAACTATTAGGAGAATTTCGAAAAACGATCTCTTAAAAGTTCCATCCAGAGCCGAATTCTGATTTCAAATGTCATACAAGTATTTCTATACGAAAAGGTGAACTCATTAA